>JAQLOM010176074.1:0-10904 GCA_030068315.1 Chrysichthys thysi | reverse complement strand
GTGGGAAGGGTTTATAAAGCCTTAAAATATATATAAATAATAAAATTAATGTAACATCGCAACTTCACAGGTTTCACTTTTCACGGGGGTGGGGGTGGGGTTCACTGTAAATATCACATGGTCCAAATACTTATGGACCCAACTGTATGTTTTATGCATTGACATTTACTTTAGGTGTTCTGGAACATCAAAAGCAGATATTTCCTAACATAACTTACATTAAAGCAGCTCTAAACAGTCATCCCTAAAACAGACACCTTCTTCTCGCTCTTCCCTAATAAGATTAATAATACAAACAAATTCAGCTTATTGTGTTCCCAAGAAACCAGGAAGTGCAAAGTCCTCTTTCCTGAAGACTCATTCCAGAAATGCTGAATAAATCTCTCCTCACGAAATAACTTTATCAACGTATCAACAGTTGCACACGTTTTCATTTATGTGGAGTAACCACCACACCTGTTTATGCCCATACTATACAAACAATAACATATTAATATAAGCACTTTAATATAAACCTATGATATGTCTTCCAGCCCAACATCTGTCCAAGCCATGCTGTTACAGAAAACCTCATCTAAGAAAACACCGTCTGACCAAGCAGATGACAATTAAACTTTGGTGGTCAATGCTGCTGAAGTTTTGACTATGCTTGCAACCGTTGTAGATAAGTGCATTAGAGTGTATCACAATTTTAGTAAACATGGCAGTAGAAGGAGGAAAAAGCTGCATACAACACAAACCTGAATGACACGATACACGTTTATGTTGAGCTGGAGAACGCCAACAGCTGTCCTGCAATGAATTCCTGTAAATGACTCCCCTGTGATTCAGACACACTGAACTCTGACAGTACCTGTGGGAGATGGGGAGAAATTAAAGAATAAACAATTACCATGCAGAAACTCACTTGAGGCTTCCCTAATGAGGCTTTAGCTCTCATGATAATACATGATACTGATGGAAAACTGAAAGCGTGAGATCCCAGGAAATCCCTTCAGGCTCTTTTCAATTTACTCACTACTTTATACTGTACACAAATGAGTACGAATCTCTTGCAACCTTGTTGCCTTATTGTCATACTGATGTGGCTGAAATCTATTTCCATGTCATGTTATCATTATCATTACTAATATTATTATTATTGTTGTTGTTGTTGTGTCGTAGTAGTAGCAGCAGACACTGGACAATGACATGCCAAAGAAAGGCCTGCAGTCTGGCCACAATTTCGAAATTATGCTATTAGGATAAAGTGCACAAGTCTTCTGAGGCCAAAATTCTTTTAATGCAATAGAGAGAAAAAATAAGACTGGCCGTTCCCTCCAGATTTATTGGCAACCCTTCATAAAAATGAGCAAAAAACACGGTGTTAAAAAGACATATAATAAGTGATATTTTGATGTCAAATACACAGACACTGGATATCTTTATTTAACCTTTTTTCAATTTGTGAGGCCTCTGTTCACTCTAGCAAAAGACAGTGGCAAGGGACAGAGCTATAGCACAACATACAGTATTTCACAAATTATGAAAATTAGGTATGACCCAATAAACTGACTAATCCAAACAACTGGTTTGAATGTTTCTTCAGACCATCCCTATGGCATGTGTGGTCTGATGTTTCGCAAGTTCCCCACTCACAACCTTAGTTTCTACCTGCAAGTATCTCCCTTTTACTGTTTGACACACAAAAAGGAAAGAAAATCTTGTAATTAATTTATCTCATCCTGTCATTTACTAGGGACAATACGAAGAAAACTAAAGCTTGGAAGTAAACAGCAAAGATCGATCGTGATGCTAGGCAATGTCCATGCTTTGCTTTTCTGCCAATGAAGTCAAGTATGAAGCCTAGCACCTAACATGTAAACCAAACATACAACAGCCACATGCTTTTAAAGATGGTAATATTTTTAAGGTAGGTCTAATTATTTTTTTGTCATAGAACAAAGATAAACATTTTTTATAAAGGGTGCCAATTATTCTGGAGGGCACTGTTTTGTAAGCAGGTCAGGTAACAGAAAATAATGCACTGATTACTGAAATCAATAAGATTTGGGTTGGTTGATAAGATGATATGACCAAGACATTGGCATTAATTGTGTTGTAATATGCTTCCCTAGCAGTATGAAAGGTACTTTGCCATGCTGCCCATCCCTAACAGATGTATCTCTTGTGACTGATGCTTCTTAACACAGAGGGAGACAGCAAAATGAGGTTTGACCCTGAAACACTCAAGCAAGAATACCAGTATCACAACAAATCTCTACTGACAATTCGTGCATGTGAAACTACATTGAAAAGGACAACACTAATGTAAACCTAACTAATGTTATACTAATACCAGTCTAACTCTATATCATATAAATCTCACTTCCATACTCTGTATGATAGAAATCACAGAGGAGCCACTGCAGGTCACTGGGATCTGTCGTCCAAAAGACATCCTCCTTCACACACTCCAGCCCACTCCTGAGACACTCCCCATGGAACAGGGCATTCAGACACTGCCCAGAGGGACAGCACACAATTTTCAGATGCATTTACCTACAAAGACTGCACATGACCCACAGATACCCAGTGGGTGATGGGGAATCAGATGATGATAACGGCTATTTTGGAAAAAGACAGGAATTGAAAGAGGTGTGATTTTAAACCGCTTGTGAAATGCTGGCACAATGGGTAGCTTTGCCACCTCATAGCTCCAGGGTCCCCAATTCGATTTTGAGCTCGGATGACTATCTGTGTAGAGTTTAACATTCTCCCTGTATGCATTTTGAATTCCTCCTGGCAATCCAGTTTCTTCCCACCACCAAAGAAATAAACACCACTCAGTGGAATGACTACGTTAAAATTGCCCTGCCCATAAGTGTGAATGAGTGTGTGCATGGTTCTCTGCAATTAAGTACTTCCTCATGCTCAGTTCTCCCAGAATAGACTCCAGACCCACCATGACACTGCCCAGCATAAAGTAGGTGTTGAAGATAAATTAATGAAATAGACTAAAATGATCTGAAATGATATGACAACATAATGGCAAAAATTACTCTGACATGTGTAGGCTAGAAATAAGTCAATTAGCAAAGGCTACAGGCAACCTAAACAAAATCTTATACTGATTGTATATAGGAACGAAAACTAGGAAAAAAATCTACAAAATATTAAAAAGTATGAATTTATTAAACATTTAATCATTACAGAATATAGTTACAGAATTATGCTGAAATCAAACAAAAAGTAGATGTCATTTAAACTTAAAATATACAATAAAATAAACAAAATACTTCAGCCTCTCGGTTTTTTTGGGTTTTTTGCTTTGTAAACCTGGTGGCTAAAAGTTTGTGGACACCCAACCATCATACTCATATGTGCTTTTATATCATATATTTTTATGACATTTTAATAATAATAATAATAATAATGTGCTAGTGATAGTCACACGTGAAACACACCACAGCATTCTTTCTCTGCATTTGACCCATTCACCAAGTGAAGCAGGGGGCAGCCGAACAACGCAGCGCCCTGGGAGCAGTGCTTGGGGACGGTACCTTGCTCAGGGTACCTCAGTGTACCCTGTCAGTCCTGAGCCTTGAACCCACAACCTTCCGACTGAAGGGCCAGTGCCCTGACCACTAGGCTACCACTGCCCCGTTGTGATGTTTTACACAAAATTTGGGACTGTGATGATCATCTAATTTAAAACTTTTTTTAAAAAGTGCCAGCAAAAATCAACCCAAGTGCATCTTTCAGTCTAATAGCAAATGTGTATTCATGTGTATTATTTTCACTGTGCTGTCTTACTCTTAAAGATTTAGAGTGCATGCGCACGCACACACACACACACACACACACACACACACACACACGCACATGCATGAGTGCATGTGCACGCGCACACACACACAGTGTAAGAGAGCAAAGCCTATATGTAATTACAGAGTCTATATCATTGAACACAAATGGAAAAGATTGCTGGGGGACAGTCAAGGGCCAGAGTAAACTCACATGTGGGACCCAATATTTTAAATTTACAATTTTACAATTTATAATACAATACAATTTATAATATAAAATATTTCGATTTGCTTGGACGAACAAATCGGTGGGGGGGGGGGGGGTCCTACTGTTGTAACTAAATTCATATTAGCTGAATAAATCAGTTGAGAGACTTAAGATTGTATCCAAAAAAGCACAGTGGAGGCTGTCCGAGACCCATTTCACTCCTTACAAAACGATTCGTCTCTAAATGCAGCTAATCAATCCACAGCAGTGCCAGGTTCTCCACCTGCAACCAAGCACGTGAGACAAGGTGAGTTCATGAAGTGACTAACAAAAGTTATTACAAGCAATCATTTGATACTGAAGTGTCGCAAACCTCACGGTAAAGATCGTTCAGCTTTGGAGAGATATTTATTCACTTTCCCAGTAAGATAGCACAACGTATTTGGTATCTACCGATTCGCTGAAGTCTCATGTAATTTTAAGTGACAATAATTTTAACGCCAGATAATCCACCAACATTTTCAGAAGGTGAAAATGGGCCAAATTGTGAGACTGGCGAGCAGCCTGCCCGTTCCTCGGTGCTCCGTGTTTTAGGAGTCCGGGCCGGGATTTCTCTCCGGCTTCTTTCCCCTCACGGTATTCTCCAGGAACTAACTATGCACACCTGATTCAATTTGACCGGAGCACTATAAATACGCCAAGGACCTTCTGGCAGGTGTCCGGTCACCGTTCACTTAAGTTATGTTATTTTATGTTTTTCACTTCTGGACTCATGCGTGTGCTTGTTTGCAGTGCAGGACTATAGCAGCAGCCACGCGCCAAGACTAGGCGTGTCGGCTACCGGTGGCTGACCGGTGGGCTCCTTGTGCTTCCCGAAGGAGCTGTTGCATACCGGGCTGCGGGAGCCACTGGCAGCCAGGAACCGAAGGGCGTCTCGGCCAACGTGCGTCTGGCGCGATACCATCTGGGCTGCTGCAACTGCTTTCACTTTTATGTTCTTTTCTAATAAAGTTTATGTTGTTCCCCCCTTTATTGACGTGTGAGTGCCCCCTTCGTGACACAAATAAACCAAGAACTAATGAGGAGAACATTTCTAATTTAAGATCAATGTGATCAGTGAGACAAAGACTAATTAAAATATAACCATATTAAAAATATCATCCAGTAACTACTGTAGGCTACAGTATGGTGAGAATGGAGGTTTGAGATACAGATGTGTAGACTTTATAAGCACCTATAACAGATTATTATCACTTTTGTGTAGGAAGTTCATTAGTAACTGTCCTAATAACCACTACAGATTCATGTGGACAGATATCGGCTTAATTATTTGTTAGATCAAGCAATGATCCCTTTTTATTGTTTACATCTAACAATTTAGATTTTTTTTTTTTTTAAAAACTCAAAGTTACACAGTAGACGTTAAACACAATAATAAAGTTGGTCTACTCTTGTTACATTTCAGCACTGGTTATAAATTAACGCTATCAGGAGCTCTGTATGTGTGTTGGCCTTTGTAAGCTAACAGTTTAGACACTTCCTCCAGGTCTCTCCCACTGGGCTGCTGTTCAGCTGATTCAAGGTTTCACTTTAAATCATAAGCAAACTTAAATGATTGCAAACGATTATGAAACACAGCAAGATGGTCTGTGACAGCTCTCAGGTACATTTAGGTATGCGTCAGTTTTAATGGAAAATAACAGTGCTAATGATAGTGTTGGCTCATACCTGAAGTTTCTCCTAATCTAACTTGTTAACTAGTTAATAATATGCTGCCCCTTGGTTTGTGTTAACTAGCTTAAAGCATGAGAATGACTTGTCATCTACAAACATAAATATGTCATCTTTTTACAAAGAAGAGAAAGGGCAGGACAGGCCATTACACTTAACACTTAAATAAACAGATTTTACATACAGTGGAACCTTCCATTGCGAGCATAATTCGTTCTGGAGACGTGCTTGTAATCCAAAGCACTCGGATATCAAAGCGGGTTTCCCCATAAGAAATAATGGAAACCCAGATAATTCGTTTCACAACCCAACCCTTAGTTACATAAACATGATTAATACAAAATATAAAGTAAAAATACATTAAACTGTCATGAATTTGCCCACGCGGAGAGCACATGCAGCGCACCTGTTCTGAGTACTCCCAATAGTGGGGCATGTCAGAGAACTCGCGCCGCTAAAGATTACTTCCTGGTTTTCCTCCGCAACGCCACGGCACGTCACATGGGTGGCGACAGATGTACCGGATTGAGACTGATTGTAGGAGATATAAAAAGACTCACACAAGCACGCCAAGGTCGCGGAGCATTAGTTGCCGTTTTCTCTTGCCAAGCCTTGCTATTCCCATTTTGGTTTCTCCAGTTCTGACTAAGTTTCTGTTTCTTGTTATTCAACCCCACCACACCACAACAACAAAATAACCTGCACTTTACCTTTAAAAAGAATCGTGGCTGGTGTGAGAGAGAAGGGAGAGGACTTTCAATTTTGACTTTTGAGCAAAAAATTTTAATACATTTTGACTTCATGAACGAGCGAGGTTTTGCAATACGAGTAGTATGCATACGCTTGTCTGCCGAGCCTCACGTGATCTCAACTTCTCTCTCTCACTCATTGCAGGATTGTGGCTCACTCATATATTCAACCTCCACGCTAGCATAGAAAAAGACTGAGGAATCCCTCACTTCAAATGAGATCAGGGAGATGTCACTACATCTCACAGAATCACTGCAGTCTGTCGGCTCACTGGGATCTTTTTCTTTTCGTGCGACTTTAACAAGGAAACTATTCAATGTAGCTGCTTTTGCCTCCTTTTGAGGATTTCTTGGAAATGCGACATTGCATTGTCATGAAACAGATTCATCACTCGCACTGCTACAGCCTTATTTGGGTGGTGCTTTTCTCCAAAGTTTTACACATCTCCCTGATCCGCGGACACCGCATTAATGGACATCGGATGCAACGGACAAAATCCGCTGGTCTGAATACATAATCCAATAGTCAGAATGTCCGGTACGAAAGTTTAAACATCCTGGGTGTTGCGAACTGAGTCCAGTAGTTCAGCAGTTGTCTGCTATGTGGTGGTGGCGTGTGTGCTACTAGTTGCTTACAAGCGTCGGATGAGCTGTGGTCGTTGTGAAGCTATACTGTTTTTTCGGCGATTATTTGGTGTTTTTCACTGTTTTTCTGCCCAGTGCCATCATTATGCCACCCAAAGAGAAGTCTAGTGGTAAAAAGAAAGCGTGTCAATCTTAGTATTGGCCAGAAATTAGAACTCATTAAGAAATCTGGTGTTTCTGTCTCCTGTGTTTCGGAGGAGTATGGTGTGAAAACACAGAAGGGAAATGACATTTTCAACTGTATTTACATATTTATTTACATTAATATTTAATGTACCTATTTAATGACTGATTTAAAAACTACCATACCTATTTGTGTTGGTCGTTATGCTGCTTGTGATGTGTACAGTTCTTTGGGTAGCACTTTTATGGACCTTAGTAGTGTTTTAACTTGTATTTCCACTATTTAACCCCCCCCATTTTGCCACATTATCAGACTATTCAAGTCAACGGACAACCTCTCCCCCCAATTACTCTGTTAATGTGAGGATCAACTGTATATGAAATTTTTTTTTTTGCGGACTTTCCCAGTATGTCGTGGCATCCGCAAAACCTACAGTGCATTGTTTTTATGGATTTTTTGATGGTGGAATCCATCAAGCTGCTGTTTCTTGATTTGGTTGCTTACGTCGGTACAGTACCATCTGTTTGTTTATGACAACTGTAGTGGTTCTGAAATCCAGTCTGTAGCAAGTGGTTGTTAATTACAGTATTATACAGTATAGAATAAACTGTAATACAGTACCTAAAATATAAGTCCAGGCTACGCTAGTATAGTATACAGCACATTACAGTACTTGCTATAAATGCGATGTTTCTATGAATTCGACACAAAATTCACCTCGCTGTATGATTGCAAATATTTTCTTTTTAATTGTGGCTAGAATGTGTTTAAAGAGTGTGGGAGGATAATTTTGTTTAATGTATTGCAGATTTTTGTCTTTAGCAGAAAGTTTATAACAAAAACAATTAACATTAAGTTATCTGGTCTGTTCTTTTATCAGATGATTGAAAATTAATTGTTCAAAAACTGACAACACAAAACTCTTTAGTGAATGAATGGCCTCTTTCACTAAACGATGAGTTTCTAGCAGGTTTCGTATGTGACATATCATCACATTACTGGATAAACGATTTTTTTCATAACAGAGTACAAAAAGCAGGACCTATGCCAGCCTAAAGTGATATCATAGCGCTGTCATAATAATCACCTGTTTAATCAGTTCGCAATATTGCACTCTTTCAATAGATATTTCAATAGATATCTTTTCTCTCTGAAATAAACTGCCAGCAAATATGATACAGAAACACAGATTAAAAGTCTGAGACACTAAATGTGACACAGACTCAGTCCTTTTATGATTAAAAAATTATTTAAACAATCTCTGGATCATGAAGATGACTAAGCGTGACATGGAGGCATTGGTGGAGTTATTTTCCTACACAAGAGCCAAGAGCTGCTGGTGAAATCACAGACATATCTGTCTGGACAGGACTAAAATGATCAGACTAGTGTTAGTAGTGTGTCATGGTTTCACGGTTAGTCACAGTGCATGATCACAGTACCTCACCGCTGACCGTTGGAAAATACTGAGCAAAATGCATTTCTATCTATTACCATCTACTAGGCTGGATTTTACATCCGCCCTCCATTAGTACCTCAGCAACCTCCTTTTCTCTCTGCATGGGATGCAGACTCACCAGAAAGGTTTTTTTTTTAACACACTGCAAATTCAAACAACCCAACACATAAAGAGATGAACTTGAGTGCAAGCGTTTTTGGCTTAACGTTGTGATCACAAGATTGCAGATATCTGCTGTTAACCTACCGTTGACCTCTTGGTTATCCTTAGCCTGCTAATTAATATCAGGCTAATTATAATCAAATAACCTGATGAAATACACACAAATAATTGTGAAACAATGTTAGCCGGCTTTGGTTACTTTTTAGAACTGTCACCAAGTAAAGGTCAAGGAGGAATAAATACCAAATTTTGCAATTAATGATTAAAATTGGTCAAAAGGAAGATGTAGTCTGAATGCATAAAAAAAAGTGCGTCTAGACGTGTTCATCATGTTTACGTCTCCTCTGGGAACACGTCCGTTGTTGTTTTTTGTTCCTGCAGCATGCTTCTCTTCATGTGTTGTGTTCTCTTAGAGCCAAGATAGTTTTTGGTGGAAACATGGCTCGCTTTCCCTGAAGCCACTCTCTCATTTAGTGTATAATAGCAATGTGATAAATACTGTCAATGATTTTACAGAAAGGTCATTCTTAATAATATCTTTCTGACTAAGAATAACAATTAAGACATTTGATCTTATTGCTTCCTTTTTTTTGATATACAGAGTGTTCTGAAAAACATCCTCTTTATATGAATGCCATTTTCCCAAGAGACCTCTGGAGGAAAAATATTTTCTAATCATTTTCCCTTAAATTTTCACCGCTGGCTTGTGTTTTGAAAGTGTGATGATATTTTTAGATGAGGCTAACACACTGTGAAAATTCCAAACCATAACACTCCTAATTCAGACATGACAAAAATGATCAGACTGCCCTACTGTTTGTTTAAATAAAATACAGTGGTACCTTGACATACGACATTAATTCGTTCCAGGAGCAAGGACGTATGTCAAAAGACAAACTGAATTTCCCCATTAAAATGAATGGAATACTAATAATTCGTTCCAAATCCCCAACAAAACACACCAATTTCTTTTGTTACATGTTTTTAAATAAAAGAAATGTATTATATAAATAACAAATCATGTATAAAACAATAATAAAACATAATAAAAGTGGAATGTAAAGAAATAAACTGGTTTTATTAAGTGTACTTTACCTTGAGGATTACAGGTTTGTTCACATTACGCACGTCGCCCTCTATCGCCAACTGAGCACTTGCTATACGCTTACAGGACATCACTAAATTTATGCTACACTTATGCTACACTTTAGCACTAAACTTAATGGTAGAATTACTCCAGCCGTACTCCTTGCACAAGCCCATAACACGCACACCTTGAGCATGTTTTTCAGTGATGTCCCACTTTATATCTAAGGTAAGTGGCCTCTTCTTCTTCTCAGCACAAACCTTGCTACTCACTTCTTAGGACCCATGATGAAAATACAGGGTACAGTGCAAATAACGTTCCAAAACGGCACAAAGAACACAAAACGAAGCGAGAAATGCTGCGGTGATGCTTACTCAGCGAGCTCGACACGTGATCTGTAGGTCGGCTTGGGGCAGACTGGGACACGGGAACGCGTAATGGCGACAGGCCGCACGAAACGTGATGAAATCGCCAATGTCGTATCCCAAAAAACTGTCGTATCACAAAGCAAAAAATAGACCTGAAACCTCGGCCGGTTGTAAGTCAAGGTACCACTGTAAATACATAAAAACCGCAGCTATAGACAGGAGAGAAGTATGTTTAGCCTGAAACATACCTTTGCTCACAAGGAAGAATTAAAAGTGGAGGCATTGAGATGAAAAGCATTAGCAAATCAGAGGTCCAAAAGCCACATTTTCACTGAGGAATGAGAACTAGACAGCTCTCTACACAACCACACTGTGTTGACGTGCTTATTTATTCATTTATTCGTTTGCTTCTTTTCTCATTGTGTTTCTAGTAGGGATCCACCGATACCACTTTTTTACAAACCGATACGAGTACGAGTATTTTTATTTGTGTACTTGCCGATACAATACCTCTTAAATTGGATTTCCATGAAAGTGTAATCAATTTGGAGGCAGGTTTAATTTTCTCTTTTGCAGAGTACAA
>JAQLOM010176056.1:0-10907 GCA_030068315.1 Chrysichthys thysi | reverse complement strand
CCTATAGTATGGCCCCATGGTTTTGTCCTATATGTCGACCGTATGGCACAGCCCTATAGTATGGCCCCATGGTTTTGCCCTGTATGTCGACCGTATGGCACAGCTCTATAGTATGGCCCCATGGTTTTGCCCTGTATGTCGACCGTATGGCACAGCCCTATAGTATGGCCCCATGGCTTTGTCCTATATGTCGACCGTATGGCACAGCCCTATAGTATGGCCCCATGGTTTTGTCCTATATGTCGACCGTATGGCACAGCCCTATAGTATGGCCCCATGGTTTTGCCCTGTATGTCGACCGTATGGCACAGCTCTATAGTATGGCCCCATGGTTTTGCCCTGTATGTCGACCGTATGGCACAGCCCTATAGTATGGCCCCATGGCTTTGTCCTATATGTCGACCGTATGGCACAGCCCTATAGTATGGCCCCATGGTTTGATCCTATATTTTGACCATATGGTACAAGCTTATTGTATGGCCCTCTTGTTTGGCCCTATATGTCAACTGTATGATACAGCCCTACCATATATGACTCAGCCCCATATGATCGAGCTTTTGTATTTCTGGCCTTTCATTGAGCCCTGAGTTTTCCCCTATGGATTGACCAGGTGGTTAGATTCTATGGTTTGATTGAACATGTAATTTGGCTCTGTGGTTTGCCCACATCACTTGACCCTGGCTGGCGGATCAGTTCTGTTTTGTCCCTTTGGTTTCACCCTACAATTTAGCCCTACCTTTAGGCTCTTTTGCTCACTCTGCCGTTGGACCCTGTGGTTCAGCCCTATGGTGCAGCGTTCTAGTACAGTCCTGTGGTTGTCTCATGTTGACCCTATGAATCAACCTTATGGTTCGGCCCTATAGCTTAGTCCTGTTTTTGAACCTATGTTTTGAATCTATCACTTGTTTTATCACTAACCTGTTGCTCAAACCTGCTGTTTAAGCATGTTGTTTGTCCCTGTGGTCCTGACAAGTGACAGGTTAACCCTGTGATATAACCTAGTGATGATTTGGTTTCACTCACAGTAAAGATCACTTAAGGTTGCTTAGAAGCAACCATTTCTTTCAGGAGGTCTTGGATCCATCAAGGTTCCTTGCATCAAGGTTCAATTTGGTTGGACGAAATGAAGCATGTGATTTATTCAGAAAATTAACTGATAGGAATGAATGATTTCGTCTGGCTGGTTTAGGATGATAAATTTTGTCTGCATGTCATGGACAAGATATGACCTGATCCAGCCTTAATGTAGTTCAGAATGTGGTTAGTCGGGCCTTGAGCATGTTTTGGTTGTTTGTGTAATGCCTGTAAAGTCTTGAAGCATTTCCCCCAACATTATTTACCTTAATAAAGGGCTGAAAAATTCAGTGAACTAGAACTTGGCAGTGAGGTTTTGCATGACATGATAATAAAAACATATTAAACCAGTAATGTCTTTATAATGCTGCCATTTAAAGGACAAGCCAGAAGAGCCATGAGCTTAGGCTTAATTTACTACATAAATCCTTGCCTCGAACACAAGGCCAAGCTTCCTTGTGCTGAATTAGGATATAACGGATGTTTGTGCTCCTTGGTTTAAGAATGTAATGAATGTTTGGGATTTATCCGGTTTATCCCATCCTTCTTTGTGGCCTCTACTCTGCACTTTTTTTCCTTTCTTTCTAAACAATTGCTGTCCCTGGATGGCAAAAAAAGTCGAAAAAGGTGAAAGCTGAGTCATTCCATATGAAAGAGCAGAACAGAACAGAAGGTTACATCTGGATCCTGGAAGTCATTAAGAGCCAGTCCGAAGGAATGACCATAAAATGCTGTGTTTTTCACAATCTCATTTTTTCACCCTTAAAAATGAAATCGAAAACGGCTTTCGAGGCTCACACACACACACACACACTCCTATACAGTGAGGGAATGGAAAAAATCACTGGATAGCTGGTGAACACTACAAATCAACTTTGGATTCAAAAACTCCTGATTTGTGGTCGAGTTTATATCGTGAGAGGGTGAAATCTGAAGTTAATTATACTCAAAAGCACAGATTATTAGCCTCACTGAGCATCTGGATTCTGGAGGAGATAGAATTCGTCATGAAGAAGGAACAAAATAATGCTGTTATTCACCTTCTGTTTTTCTCATTTGAGAGCTGGATGGAGTCTGGAACATCACACGCACTCTCACGGGCTGGAAAAACACGACCTGGGAGCTTCTCTGGAAAGTTACTGCATAAAAACAACAGAAAGGAAAGAAATAGTTCACCCGTCATCAGGTGATCACGAATCCCAAGAACGTACAAGACAGCACAATAGCCTGTGGGAGGGCTGGATTAATTGCCTCACCTGTCAGTCAGTGGGGCATCAGCCAATCAGAGCACCTGTGAGCTCATGTATGCAGAAGAGGGACGATAACTGTGCGATATGGTACCACTCTATCATGACTGCAAACTATAGCTAAGGGACAATAGTATCACCTGTGGCTCCGGAGGAAGACTGGGAATAAGGTTGGGGGTGGGGGGAGTGGATGTGGGTGTGGCCAAGCATATGTCTTGTGTGTCATGTGCAATTTATGTCAATACAGCAGAAAAAATACTGGGCTCTGGAAGTCGGATGTTTTTTAAATCAGTGGTCCCCAACCTTTTTTGCGCCACGGACCGGTTTTATGTCAGAATATTTTGCGCGGACCGGCGCGCGCCCCAGGGGGGTGTTGGTTTGTGGTGTAAACAGACAGACCAGGGCTGTGCAAGGAATCGCTACATTCTCTGAGTCACATGCTGTAGTGCTGGAGTGGAATTTTTTAAAATAAGAGACCCAGGAAACTAATGAAAATAAAATATCTAGAAATTTCAGAAAGATTATTATTGTTTCGTGGCCCGGTACCAAAAGAGGGGACCCCTGTTTTAAATGAATCATCTGCTAATGCTGGAATCACTTGAAAATGGGCTAAAAGGAAACCCGGATTGCGAGATACAAGATGATTCATTTTTGCCAAGCTGCATACATCGCATTTCCCAACAGATTTTTAAATCGCCCAACCCGCCCAATCGATGGTTGAAATCTACACGTTGTCCGCAAATTACGATGGAGATGCGTTCCGCCACACCCATCATAAGTCGAAAATACCACTTAGCCTAGCTTAGCCTAGCATACCCAGGAGTTTTGTTTTTTTTCCTGAAGAAGACATGCTTTTGAATTAAAATTAGCTCTTGAAGCACACAAAAAACACGTGGTAATGCACTGTACAGTACACCGATACACAAGGGAACTCCGTGAGTTGCGGGAGAGAGTGTGAGGCATCGCGCAAGGCGAGTGATCCGGATGTTGTGCGCGTACTTCTGGATGTTGTCAGTGTACTCCCAGATGTCGTCCGCGTACTTCCGGGCATCACCCGAACGTCCGCGTACGTCATACGCTGCTGTGCCGGCCTACGAGCGATGGCTACCTGCGGATTTTAAATATTTTGTAAATATTTGAAAATTTTTATCGCATTGCAATCGTCATTAAAACTTCGAAAAATCATAAGTCGGGCCATCGTAACTCGGGGAGCACCTGTATCTGCAATTCCCAATTCTGTTATTCATCTGTCCGTCCGTGCATCCGAGATTCTTGCTAGCGTTGGTGTCTCGAGCTAGCGGCAGAAAGTTTGTAGGATTTGTATGGAATTTTCTTCATAGCCAGCAGATGAACAGATAGCATTTTGGAATTTTTCCAAAAGGGGTCAAGGTCACAACAAGATCAAATTCCTGAAAATGTCATTTCTTCCTGTTTGAAGTATATTTTAAAAGTGTTTCAAAGCACATTATTAGCAAGAAGGACTGGTCTTTAGGATTAGATGCCTTGAGGGTTAGATTCTTCTTGTTGGTTTGGTTCACTTAAGGTCGCAGTGCACTATGATGATTATCAGGAAAATGACACAACACCAACTTAACTCGGTGTGTGTGTGTGTGTGTGTGTGTGTGTAGAAATGCTCTGTGTGAGACTGTTGATTCAGGTGTCCTTGTTTATTGATGCGTGCTGGAATTCTGCTGTGGTAACTCGGACATCGTTAGGGCTGGACGCCGCTGGACTCGGCCTGCATGCTGCTGCAGCTGGTGAAACGTTGCGTGACGTTTTTTTTTCTGGAACACAACAGGAGGCGGTGGGGTTTTTTTGTGCTAAGCTTCACCGAGCTGAATGAAGCAATAATGCTGCAGGATCACACCCTGCACACCCTGCAGCTCACACAAGGTGAGATTGTATAAGATAATGATGTCGCATTTGTCCTTCCTTATAGCACTATAGATCTGTGGCGCCTCGGTCGAGTATCTGGGACCGAGCCTGACCACAGAGAAAGAGGAGATTGTCTCGATGCAAGACGTCGGGACACTGAGGGTGCCAAAACTGTGCTGAAAGATGTTTATAAAAGGCTGGACTAGAGCGACTTTTTCTGTCTGAATCTTTAAAGGGGGTTCGATTGTACCTCTAGGTCCGCCCTATGTAGTGAGCATATCTAGGGGATCTGTAGCTATTGGGAATTTACCCTTATTTTAGGTTGGAATAATTTTATTCTCATACAGGTAAGAAATCTAAACAAACAAATAAACAAACCAACCAGACTAAACTCGAGGATTGTTTTTTGAGGGTGATCAGGAGTTTGTTAGGAATGTATCGAGTTATAGACTATTAAAGACACCCCTAGGAGATGGAAAGGAAAGGTAAGGAATGGAATGAATGATGGGAAGGAATGGGAAGAACTGAAGGAAGGAAGAATTGGAAGGAATGGAATGAAGGATGGAAAGGAATTGAAAGACCTGCATGGAGGGAAGGACTGGGAAGAAGTAAAAGAAAGAAGGAATGGAAGAAAGAATTGGAAGGAATGGAGTGAATGATGAGAAGGTATTGAAAGACTCGTATGAAGGGAAGGACTGGGAAGAAGTAAAGGAAGGAAGAATTGGAAGGAGGGATGGGAAGGAATGGAATGAATTGCATGGAGGGAAGGACTGGGAAGAACTGAAGGAACGAAGGAATGGAAGGAAGAATTGGAAGGAGTGGAATGAAGGATGGAAAGGAATTGAAAGACTCGTATGGAGGGAAGGACTGGGAAGAAGTAAAGGAAGGAAGAATTGGAAAGAATGATGTGAAGGAATTGAAAGACTCGTATGGTGGGAAGCACTGCAGGAAGGAAGGAATGGCTGGAGGAATTGGAAGGAGACATGGGAAGAAATAGAAGCATGGGACTGAAGGGAAGGATAGAAAGGAAAGAAAGAAAGTCAGGAAGGCTGTGAAGAATGGGGAAGGGAAGGAAAGGAAGAAAGAAAGACATGCGCATTCATCAGGATAATTCTCTCCGCATTGTGTTTGACCAGGGATTAGGACAGGGTTTATTTAAACAATAATGAATTTTTTCCCCCAAACTCGGAGTGTGAAGGTGAATTTTCTGAAATGTGCGTGAGGAAGTGAATTCCCTCTCACTCTGCTTCAGTCCCCATCTTAGTGTTTTTCTTTTTTATCACATGTAATGTTTTAACCAGATGCAGTCATGCATTACATAACACTGCTGGTTAAATGAGGGGACGGACACACACACACACACACACACACACACACACACACACACACACACACACACACACACACACAAAAACCCTCACCTTTTATTCCACCAACAGGAAGTGTGTCAGCGCGCTAAACTAAAGCAGGCGTTATATAATCTCCAAATTAGGATGAAGGCCAAGCTGGACGTGCTCGGGGTTCAGAGCCGCTGATGATGACGGTGTTCTGCTTTAGAGGAGAAACACACAGTCGTCAGACCACACCCCACACCCCCCCTCACCTACACCACATCATTAGTACAGTGGCTCGGATGTGTGAAGAAGTAAAACTTTATTCAGTGGGAAAATTCGGAAGTTGAAACTGATGATGATTTTTTTTTTTTTTTCTTGATTTGAAAAATGTTTGCATGGAATCAGCACAACCGAAACATGAAATTCATTAAATGAATAATGAACAGCAACTTTTGTATTGGACTGAAAACAACCCGGATATTTCCTGTTTAAATAAATATATAATATTTTTTTAAATTTTATTTAATTGCATTTTCTTTAGATTGTTCGCCAGAAGAGTTAAGACAATTTTAAGCTGGAGGTTAGTCAAAGCCAAGTCTAGGCTTAATAATCTTAATCTCAATATTTAATATTTGAAATGCTTTTCTAGATGTCTAAAGTTATTAATTTAAAATATAAATAGACAAATTATACTGAAGTCATGTTTGTATTTAGTTGTTCACTTTTATTCACTACTATTATTATTATTATTATTATTAATAATAATAATAATAATAATAATAAATGATCTTGGAGAGGAATTTCAGTTTGTAAGCTTCTCGTCACATAAGTAGCGCTGCATGGAGAGAGAGAGAGAGAGAGAGAGAGAGAGGTCTGTTTTTTATCGTTGTTCATGACCCACTTTTCCAGATTTTCACCAGATAAACTGAGCATCGTTGCTCCCTCGCGACTGTACGTCACCACATCATCTGTCGAGTCAAAATATGGCTTGATAATCATCTGTTATCTCTCACAGAGGGAAGACGACTCATCATATTTATAGTGTTCGAGTAAAGTCCCTGTTGTGTCTTAAATCTGGTGCTGAGCACAAAGGAATGTGGCTCTCCGTCTGACTGTCGCGAGTTCTGTCAAAGTTCACGTCTAAAAGCAGGAAAATGACTCATTTCACTTTCGAGCAAAGTAAAGTGTCATGAGTTCTCTCCTCTGACTCTTGTACTAAGCCCAGGCAACAGCATTTATTTATGTATTTATTTATTGCTGCACCGGCTGCATATACAGGGAGTCCTCGGTTTACGGCGTCGTCGACCTACGGCGTTTCCGTGGTTACGTCGGGCGCCATGTCCCATAAATTTATTAAGAAAGTCTTAGAAAGAGGCTTTGTTTACATTCGACGTCGATGTTTAAATGAATGCGGCGCTCAGGATCGACCTCTCGACCAAACCCGACAGAGTTCATACAAACCCCGAGCACAAACGTACGGACCAATCAGAACCGAGTCCTTCGCCACGTCAGCCAATCAGCGCGATTGTTTTTCTTTGTTCTTTTTGTTACCTAGTTGGAGATCCGGGTGTTGTATTCGGTGCTGTATTTGGATGGTTTAACATTATACAGTTGTGGTACAGTGTGTGAGTTCCGACTAACAGCGAAAATCGCGTTATGTCGACCCGTAGGACCGGAACTCCACCGTATATCGAGGACCCCCTGTGTATGTGTGTGTGTGTGTGTGTGTGTGTGTGTGTGTGTGTGTGTGTGTGGGTGTGTATACACACACGCATACAGGTGCTCCCCGAGTTACGATGGCCTGACTTATGATTTTTCAAAGTTACGATGATTGCGATACGCTAAATGTTGTAAAATATTTAAATTTCACGCATCGGCATCGCTGGCAGGCCAGCGTGGCAGCGTATGACGTACAGTACGTTCGGACAACACCCGGAAGTATGCGGACGATGCCTGGTTGTACATGCCACTCGCCTCGCGCGCTGCCTCACTCTCTCGCACATCTCACGGAGTTCCCTTGTGTATCGGTGTACGGTACAGTGCATTACTGCGGGGTTTTTTGTGTGCTTCAAGAGCTAATTTTAATTCAAATGCATGTCTTCTACAGGAAAAGACTCCTGGGTTGGCTAGGCTAAGCGGGGCTAAGCTAGGCTGAGATACCTAAGCTAGGCTAAGCGGTTCAACACAGTGGTTCGACATGCGATATTTTCAGCTTACGATGGTTGTGGCGGAACGCATCTCCATCTCCATCGCAACTTGAGGGTTCCTGTATATTATATATATATATTCAATGTAAAACAATGAATCTGTAATCAATAAATATAGAATTTCAATCCATTTAAATCAGATTTTATTTGGAAATTTTGATATTTAAAAGAAAGAGACGGCTGTACTTGCAGGTAAATGCTTTTATTAAAAAGACAGACTCAACCAAAAAAAAGGTAGCACAGAAGCGTGGTTAAAAAAAAAAAGCCAGATTAGAATTGACAAAACCCCCCGAGACCAGAGCGAGATCAAAAACCAGAACAGCGTGCACGAGAGAACCAGGCTGGGTACAGAGTACAGGGAGCGCTCGGGACGATACCTCACATCCGCCAGTTTGTTCGTAAAGGGATTGTAGTGTGTGTGTGTGTGTGTGTTTGTGTCTAGGTGCAGAAAGTCAGCACTCAGGTGAGTGAGGTGACCCGGGCATATGGCTTGGATTGTGTCGTTTTTTCAGGATCTACAGTATGGATCACGGTGATTAGTTTAATGCAGACATCACCAAAAGAAGACAAAAGAAGAAAAAAACCCAGTTGAAGTAGTTTGACACGTTCCCAGTCTCCTACGCTGCTCAGTCAGAAACTCGTACAATGGCTCAGATAATAGCAGCTCTATTATTCACATCTGTATTCACAGAGAATAATTAGCACTTATGAAACAGATGATATGCTAATGCTAACTCTCAGAGCGCTACAGAGAGACGCGAGGAGAAGAAAGGACACAAAAAAGGGAAAAGTTTCAATATAGATTATAATTCCGCCTTTGATCTCTTTGTTTTATGAGCAGTTTTCAGAGACTAAATGGTGTGTGTGTGTGTGTGTGCGCTTGTGTGTGTTTGTACTACGCTCCGAGTAAAAGGAAAGTTTCATCAGTCCATCAAACTCCTACACTTTAATGACCCTCAATTTACATGGAAGAAAAACATTGAAAATCATTTAAATTATGTGCAGAAATCACCTTATAGGAATTAAACATCACCAAAAGTGTACATTTTATACGCGTTCTTTGAAATCGGTGAAAACTTTTGAAACGAGCCGGACGCATTCTGCTTTTTGTCGTGTTGTGATTTTTAAACTACAGCTAGTCCTCAGGATACGAAGGAGATGCGTTCCGCCGAAGTGGAAAATATCGCATGTCGAACCACTGCTTAGCCTAGCTTATGTAGCTTAGCCTAGCTTATGTAGCTTAGCCTAGCCTTCCAAGGAGTCTTTTCCTGTAGGAGACATGCTGGGCGTTTAGAAGACATGCTTTTGAATTAAAATTAGCTCTTGAAGCGCAGAAAAAGTCCCGCAGTAATTCGCTGTACAGTACACCGGTACACAAGGTACACAAGGTGAATCACGGGAGAGAGTGAGGCATCACGCGAGGCGAGTGACGCGTACACCCGGGTGTCGTCCGAGCGTATCGTATGTCAGATGCTGTTATGCTGGCCTGCCAGCGATGCCTGCCCATGAATCTTAAATGTTTGATAAATATTTTACAATTTTTAGTGCATTGCGGTCATCATCGTAACTCTTCATTGTAAAAATTCGTGAGTCGGGCCGTCGTCACTCGGGGAGCACTCGTACTATTATTATAAAGTATTTTTTACATACAATCTTCATAAAATAATTCCACCATTTTGTGTGCGTCAAGAGCTTATTTTAATTCGAAACACCCCGGCATGTCTCCTACAGGAAAAGACTCCTGGGTAGGCTAGGCTAAGCTAGGCTAACCTGGGCTAAGCTAGGCTGAGATACCCAAGCTAGTCTAAGTGGTTCAACACAGTGGTTGGACTTACGATATTTTTGACTTACGATGTATGTGGCGGAACGCATCTCCATCAGAACTTGGGGACCACCTGTACTGATACTTCTAATATTATCAAAGTGATCATGAGATCATATCCGGAGGTGCTACTGAATGCTCGAAGGTGTGCATGTTTCCTGTACGGCAACACGGATCGTTAACACCTCTAACGAGTCTTATTAATTACAAGTTTATATTAATGTCCTGCTTCTAATACGTTACGGTTTCTATAGCAACGGCCCATTCGTAGGGATGTGTCCAGCACACGCTTCATGTAATCTAAGACTAATAATTAAGAGATTTTTTTATTTTATTTTTTTTTTTTAACGTGGTGAAAAAGTAAACTGTATCAGCGTTTTTTGTTCAGAGATTTATGTAAGGAGAGAAGGAGGAAGGAGGGAAGGAGGAGGGGGGTTGGCGAGAGAATGACTCGTTATCGCGCTGCAGTGTGAGTGAGAACAGGAAACCGACTCGTCTCGCAGATGTTCCACATTACCTCTGACTATAAAGTGTTGATGCGTGTTAATGACGCCTCCTTATTACTGAATGAAACGGTCGCTGTGATAAAAGTGGAATAACACACTCCAGACCATGCAGTTATAGGAAAATCATCAACCATGCAAGGGGTACTCAGCTGGCACATTGCATCTCACTCACACACACACACACACACACACACCATAGAGTGCGTTATTTTTGCATGATATCAGAGTCTGTGGTGCGTTATTCCTTTGATGTCCAGTTTGTATACATTTGCAGTCAGAAGTTTACCTGCACCCATCATGGACATGAATGCCTTGGCAATTTTGGGCTTTCTATTATTTATTTTAGTGATTTACTTATTCCCGTGTGTTAAACTTGCTAAGGCCAAAGCCTCTTAACTTCCTGTTAGTGACCATGATTGACTACGGCTGGTAGCTTCCTTGTGCACAACATAAGATGGCTTTGTTTGACGAGTACAAGTTGTAGAGGTGGAACGACTCTGCCAAAGTTTGGAAGGAGATCCAAACTGTTCCCCTCAGCTGAGAGGAAATTGGTTCAGATGGTGAGGAACAACCCAGGAACCATCAAGGCACAGGCCTGCCATGAACTGGAGGCTGCTGGCACCATGTCTACAGTCAAGAGATTCACATCACCATGCACCGAGAGGCTGCTGTCCAAGATGAAAGCTACTACTACTATTCCTTTTGGCTGTTCCTGGAGAGTCCTGTCTAACCTCGTCTGTCAACCTGTCCATCACCAGAGCGAACAAGAAGGGACTCGAGGCTGATCCTTGATGCAGTCCCACCTCCACCTTGAACTTCTCTGTCACACCTACAGCACACCT
>JAQLOM010175975.1:0-10911 GCA_030068315.1 Chrysichthys thysi | reverse complement strand
CACACACACACACACACACACACACACACACACACACACACACACACACACACACAGAAAAAGGGGTTACATTACTGCTCAAATACAGTGGACCCTCGGCTCGCAAACGCATCGGATGGTGAACAAATCGAGGCAGGAACTAAATTCCTGAAAGCATTTTGTACTGACCGATGAATAAAGCCTCGACTGATGTACACATACAGCCAACCCATGCTTTGCGGCACAAACATTCAGTTCCAATCAAGCACTTGTGGTGTGAATGTGTTTAGTGCATTTTTTCGTTGTGTTTCTCTGCATTTTTGCTCTATAACCTTCATTATGGGTCCCAAGAAAGTAGAAATGGTAGTGACAGTAAGAAGCCTAAGTGCATAAGTTTAAATAAAGAAAGAAATATTCGCAAAACATTGAGAATCGCCACCGTATCCCTCCGCCACCGTCCATAAAAGGGCCACTGTGGGTGCGGGTTTTCATTCCAACCAAGCACAACTCACACCTGAGGTAACTGAAAGCCAATCTCAACTGATTAAACAGGTGTAATCAGGTGTGGCTCCTGCTTGGGTGGAATGAAAACCTGCACCCACACGGCCCTTTTATGGACAGATCTGACACGTGTTCTAGGAGCTGAGAAACATCTCAACATCACGTTACATACACACACACACACACACACATCAGTCTGGACACCACTTTCATTCTGATGAATTATTCTTCACTATGTGTGAAATATTTCATCACCGCACTTTTCGTGACGCCCCTGAGAGCGGTTCCAGGTGGTTTGATTTCTGCTCTGTTCTCAGACTGAGGAAGAGGAGACTGGACTATAAGAAGACTCTCATACGGGACAACGTGGGGCGACACGACTTGTACGTTAACGAGATGGTGAGTGAGAGACGCCATGTACCGGGATTGATTAGTGAAAATCTACAAAAATGATGAAAAACTCAAACACAAAGCCAAAGATTGACCAAACTGCCAAAGGTGCAGCCTGAGGGTCGCTTTAGTGAGCGTCACTCGCGTCACACGTGACGAAGAGGAAGCTGAACATGAGCTGTAAAATGCTTCTCGGGCGAAAGATCGCACGTTTTGTTTATTCTCTTAAAAGTTAAATGCAAATTTAAAATGGAAATCTGAAACTTTTTAAACATTTACGCACAGATTATTTTTCTTTTTTCGCTGTGAGATTTCATGTGCGTAGTTTGTCGTCCTCTAGTGGACAAAACCCAGTGTAACATCACATACCTCACCTACTGTACCTTTCAGGTGTCATACTGACGTGACGTTTAATTACAGTGATTTTATATCCCAGAGTCCCTCGAAAACCAAAAAATTCCGCAAATCAAAATGTGAAAATCCGCGATGCACTGAACCTGCGATAGGTGAACCGCGATATCGCGGGCGTTCACTGTATATTATATTTAAAGATGTATAATTAATTTATATGTAATTTTGTTTGTTTTTGGTGTATATTAGTATATTGTGATATCATTGTTGTGTCTTCATTATAAATCTGAATGGTCGTTGGACTTCTTTATTATTTTCCTGGTTTATTTTTAACTCTTTACACCTTAATGGTGGGAAAAAAGTTATTATTCTGAGATTTTTGCAGTGAAGGTCAGTTTCAAGTTCCCATCGAGAAAAAAACCTCTTAATCATTTAGAAGAAAATGCGAAAGGATTCTGTTATTATATACATTATTATATAAACAATAATTAATTCATCTTTATTATTCATGGCTTCCTTCTACTACAGCATGACGCAGCTTTCGCACAGTGCAGCACTGAGAGATTATTCATTGCGCTAGGAAGCAGGATCGCGCGAGCCGTGACAGCTCTTTAGAAGTAACGATAAAATCTATAAGTTTTTCCACCTCTTAATAGTTTAGCATCTCCGTACATCTCTGCTTATCTAATTAACTTCATGGTCCATCAGTCTCTGATTAAAAAAAAACAACCTTTATAATACATACAATAATAAGGGCTAAAGATGTTTTTGTAACTTAACTAGCTTTTAAAAAAAAAAAAAAAAAAAAAAAAAACCAAAAAAAATTTATTATTTGCCTTATTCTGCATTTGTACTTTACGTTATTTTTATATCATTGTAATTGCCAGTATCTAATTTTATTTGCATGGACCATCGATTTAGAATATTTAAATTAGGTTAATATTTTCGCCTTTCTGTCTCTGCTATTATCGACTGCGTTATTATTATTATTATTATTAGTTGATTTTCTATTTTTTATGACATCCTTTTGTTTCTGGTTTTGTTTTTATTACACGCCGTCCACGTATTCTGTTTAAAGTTACAAATGTATATTTGTTGCACTTTGAGCTGCGGTTTAAATGTATGAAACTGCCATATACATATACATATATATACTGCACAGTACAGTGGAACCTCAGGACTCAAACTCACTAGAACTCGAATTTCTTAAAAGTCGAACCAACCAGATCGCAAAAAAGACCTAGAACTCGATCTGAATCTCAGAAGTCGAACCATGAACGCCGACCTAAGATAACTTGTATGCGCGGGGAAATGAGTCACGCGGCACTCAGCTGTCTCTCAGCGGAAACGAAGGGTAGCGCTTCAGTCTCAGCCTCACATTCGCTGTGATGGCACCGTTTGTTGGTGATGGTGCTTTTTTATTAATAATAATATCAGGTAATACTCTGTACTTTAGATCATTTTAGTAGCCATTACACACCAAAAAGTTATGAATACAGAGTAATAATAAAAATAAACAACGGACTGCATGGCATAGTATGACTCAAGGTAGTAGTGCTGTGTCTGGGTTTATGAAAAAGGGGTCATGGGTTTTTTACTTTACCCTGTCAGAGCGGTGAGGTGACACGATCCAGGCTGGAGTCAGACGTAAAATCCATTTCAGGCTTTATTTCGGCTCCAGGCAGAAGGACGTGAGACGGCAGGCGAACTCGTAGTTGAAGAACAAGTAGGCAGGCAAGGAACAGACTTTAATCATAAACCGAGTAACAAGTGAGAAGGTCAGAACCGGAAGAGAATACAGACGTCCACATCCGGAGCGAATCCTCGCGCACGTGATCGCAGCGCCGCTGCTGGGAGTAATCAAAGCGGGTGCGTGAACGGATACATGACACACGTTGGATACGTTTATTTTCTTACTTTACAAATGACTGTTTTGATAAATGTGCTTAGATGTGTTTAGTGTGTGCTCTTCTTGTTCATTTTGTGTTTAAATGCTAAAAAAAACCCCAAAACCCATATTTCGGTGTAATTTTTGGGGCCAGGAACAAATGAATTGGTTTTCCACTATTTCCTATGGGGAAATTCCGATCAGAACTCGAACTTTTTAGGATTCGACCCCGCGCTCGGAGCAGATTAAGTTCGAGTACTGAGGCGCCGCTGTATAAAGTTCATGATTATTGTCATTATTCCCACATGGTGCACTTTGCTGACACCTGGTGGTCAAGCTGAGGAACTGCAGCTGTTAACCTTCAGTGCTGCTGTTTGAGTTTTAGGCCTGGTTTAATGATCTGATCCACACTGCACCTCCTCCGGCTAACACCCGGCACACCTCATAGGTGTAGACTTACTGAGTGTAATCCCTCTGTGGTGCCGCACAAAGAATTGGCACCCTGTTTAATACATTTAGAGTTGCACACCAGTGGTTTATTCCCAGTGTGCACACGTGTGTGTGTGTGTGTGTAGAAGTGTGTGAGAGTTGAAGCTTTCTGTACTGTCTTATAGGTCATGCTGTCTCTGGGCAGGAGACCTGAAAACCCCTCAGACATCATTCCCGAGGGGGAAATCATCCTCACCTTCAATGTCATCTACCCGGTCCTGTTTCAGCGAGTGAGACACGAGAGTGACGTTATTAATGTCGTAACATTAACTACAGCGCTCTTAAAAACTTATTAAAAAAAAGTTTATTTCCCCTGTGTGTGTGTGTGTGTTAGTTTAAACACGTGAGGGCGTATCAGACGCTGCATGTTCTGGGCTCACAGAAGCTCACCGAGCTCCGAGACGCCATCTGCTGTGTGAGCGACCTGCAAGTGTTCGGAGAGTTCAGTGAAACACCCGACATGGTGCCTCAGTTCATCAGCAAGGTCTCTCTCTCTCTCTCTCTCTCTCTCTCTCTCTCTCACACACACACCTTAATTTCTCAGTTTTTCTCAGGATTTTTAAGAATTTAGTGCATCACAGGTTTTGTGGATGAGTCCAGAAAGGGTTTGTTTCCTCTGTGTTTTCAGGATCACTACAAATCTGCCTTTTTCTTCCTGGAGGGAATTTTCTACAACGACATGCGCTTCCCCGAGTGTCGTGATATCAGCGAGTGAGAACCCCCCCCACACCCCACACACACACGCGCGTGTTTAATGATCATATTACACAGAAATGTTGAATGCTTTATACGTCACTCCTTTATTCAAGGGTTAAAGTGTAACTGCAGAGAGATTCTCACACACACACACACACACATTCATCACCTGAGTGCAGTGATGTGTGTGTGTGTGTGTGTGTGTGTGTGTGTGTAGGGTGACGCGTGAGTGGACTAAAAGCAGAGACTTCCCTGAGTTTAAAACGGCCAGGATGGAGGAGGCGACGTTCAGAGACCTGAGAGTGAAGGTGGGATATCCGTACCTGTACTGCCATCAGGGAGACTGTGAACACGTCCTCATCCTCACAGACGTCAGGTGTGTGTCCACACACACACACACACAGAGGACTGGCCCAGTAAGGGTTCTAATCCGGCACGCCAAATGAACCTGTGCTGTAATATAAATTAGCTTTGTGGACGTTAATCTGCGGTGTACAGCGATGCCCCGGGTCTCGCCGGTAATTTGTTCCAGAAGGAGCGACGAGATTCCGAACTGACGAGTACCGGATGATTTTTCCCCCATAAGAAATACCTGAAAACAGATTCATCCGTTTTTGACCCCTACTAACCTTTCTCCCAGGTCATACTGAGCGGCTGAATCAGTCCCACTTCTGCTGTTGCTGCTTTCAAACTTTTCAGTAACCTCCTTTTTAAGTTCAGTTGTGGTTCCTACTGATTTCCTGTTCGCCTTGTCTGCACTAGCTTTCTTTGGACCCATGGTTATTAGCAGAAAAAACTTCAAAAAAGCCACAAAAAACTAGAAAATGCAATCACAGCACCCAGTACACACACAAGACCGACGCCAGCTGAGCGCAAGTGTTTGTTTTTCGGGACGGGTTCCGGATTTTCCGATACAAAATATTCTCATCATTTCACGATGAAACCTGAAAACGACGAGTTCAGATGCCTTCGAGTCCCGTACTGCAGTGTTTTTCAACCGGTGTGCTGCGGCGAGGTCGTCAGGTGTGCCGAGTGAAAATCCCCTCCCTCCGGCGCAACATTTAACTTCGCGTTGCGTGCACCGAGAGCGCAATGATTACGCACTCAATTTCCCAAGATTCCCTACGCACTACCCGGATGTGTTCTATACCGTTGGGAAGGTCTCCTTGTTGGCTATAAGAATATCTTAGTCCCACCCCCGTAACTTGTCATACGCTGGAGCTACCGTCCATCAAACCTGAAGCGACCTATTATCATGACGGGTATCTACGTAATCAGGAGAGTCTCCTGAACACAACTAATGGCGCGAATCTGGTGAAAACAATGGAGAACTATGCTAAAGATTCCGTTTTCCACTGGAAAAAAGTTCAGATTTGTTTTTTTCAAAAACTATTCGGTGTCATTTGAGTCAGATAGTACAATTAAACAACACAATGTCGATAAAACACGGTGGATATTCCAATTCTTACGGAAATTGTGAGCTCAAACATGGCGGGGTGACTTGATGCTATGGATGTACACACAGGCTTCAAGTTAGGGAGACAGGCTTTGAGGTCGGTTGTGGAAGTGTGACAAAATGTGCCATGGCTCAAAAAAGGTTGGGAAATACTGCCGTACTGTATTTGGGGGGGTGGATGATCCATCATTCCACTAGAGGGCGCAATTTCAGAGGCCCTGAAGCACAAGTGCTTATGATTTTATTTAAATTTATAACGACTTCCTGTTTTCTTATTTCGACTTCAGTGACTCACCATTTGTGACGTGTTATAATGAGATCGTAACTTGTAATTTCAAGATGTGCTCGTTGTTTTGTCTTAATTTCTCTAAAGAACAGGTTACTAATTCAGTATAATAAGAGATCAGGAAATAAATAAATAAATAGCTAGCTAGCTAGCTTTCTTGAAACTAAAAATTCCTAAAAAGTCAAAACAATGAGATCTTGAAATTACGAGTTACAATCTCATCGTTTCGACTTAGTAACTTCTTTTTTCAAGATGTCTTTCTTTTTGATTTATTTCAAGAGATCTCCTACTGAATTCGTAACTTGTGTCAACATATTCTCTCATCTGGACTTCATCTGGAACCAGAGAGCGTTGATGATGAAGATGAAAGAGAGCTGATTAATATTTCATTCTTCATGAGCAAAGCAGAACTCATCTGGAGATCTACCTGCAAATGTAAACAAGTGTGTGAGTCAACTGTGTGTGTGTGTGTGTGTTTTCAGGCTGGTCCATAAGGACGACTGCTTAGACAGGAAGTTGTACCCGCTGCTGTCATACAAGCACAACGTGGTGACCCGGAAGTGCTGCGTGTGTCACCTGTACATCAGCAGGTGAGACGTTCAACCACATTCTCTCTCTCTCTCACACACACACACACACACACCGCATCATTCAGCTCGCAGCAGAGCTTCATCAGCACACTGAAGTATCTCCACAGGAATCCAATGTGAGTACGTCGTCGAGGTTCTCGGAGGAACCCCTGTACACCTGCAGGACTCCAGCTGAACCCTGACGCTCCGCCCGTTTCGTTGGTTTGCGTCTCGTCCCTTCAGGCCGCCGAATAAACACGTTCTCCTGTTTATACGTCTCTAAACCGCCAAAACCAGGTTTTGCCAGGAAGTCATGGGATCAGTGTTCGAACCACTTCAGGGAATAAATAACAAAGGGGGAAAAAAACAGTGAAACCTCGATAAACATTTTCCAGTGAACTGTTTTCAGCTAAATAATTCACGTGTAGAAAAGGCCACTCGGCTCTTCGGCGCCGTGCTGGGAGCGATCCGCCGGCTGCGCGTCTGGATGGGTGGCGGAGTCTTGATGTGAGCTAAGCGCAGTGCAGGGAGAAGGGGACGATGCAGGTGCTTGGGTAAAAAAAATACACGGCGTCGGACGCTGTGTGTGTTCGTACATCTCGAATGCTATTGGCTGGAAGTTTTCCCGCTGTAAACTGTTTCAGATCGTCTTTAAACACGTTTACACAGCGTGCCCTCGCTGTTCCCGCAGGTGGATCACGACGAACGACGTCCTGGCCCCGATGGACCCGTGTCTGTACTGCGATCCGTGTTTCCGTCTGCTGCACTACGACCAGGACGGCAAGAAGCTGGGTGATTTCCAGGCGTACGCTTACGTTGACCCCGGGGCCTTTAACTGAGCGTGCTCCGTCCAACACGCACGCCACATCTGCTGCCTTCTCTTCTCACGGTGTACTCGGGGTCTGGGGTTTTGTTTTGTTTGATTATTTTTTTATTTTATATATAAATATTTATCTGATTATTTTCTTTAACACTTTACACGTAGCCAGAAATCTTTTTTTTTTGTTTGTTTCTGATGAAACAATCACAGCCTGGAATTATTTGTTGATGTTCAACGTTTTGAGATTTGTTTTAATTTAAAAGCTAAAACAGTGCTGTAAATACCGTTCCTCTTCACCTCTCTGAAATAAAATGGCTTGGTGGTGTATTGCGGTGTCAGAAAATGAAATGAGATGGTGATTTCATCACACTGAGGGAAAAGCAGCAGCAGCAGCGCTGAGGGTTCACGCTGTGGTTTCCTGTGTTTTACCCAGCATGCACTGGGGCAAACGTTCCCATCAGAATAACCTCAGTTTAAAAAAAAAAGTTTCATTAATCACTCCGGATTTCTTAAAACATCCCGAAGCATGGAATTTCGGAATAAGGAAAGCCGATGTTTTTTTTTTTCTTCTTCTTCAGCCGTTAAGATGTCGTTTTGCTGCTGATTTTGGGATCGGAGTCATTTTTACGGCCCAAGGTCGAGCTGCCGGACAGATGACCCGACGTTTGCCTGAAGATGATCCTGATCTGAGGTGCTGCGACTGTAAAACCAGCCCAGATCATCACCGTGCCTGACCGTTAGTATGACATGCTTGTGGCCCTGCGTTTGGCTTTCATCAAACATCTCCTTGCTCTCAGGATGTTTCACAAATTTTGTGGTTTTACTGGGATGCAGTCATGCTCCACGTCCTTTTAGGAGACACCGGGTAAGCTCCTCACTGGCCTTCCAAGCCACACTCGTTCAGTGTTTTTCTCAGTGTCCGGTCATGAGCATTTATTGTGCTTACAGAGGCCTATGGGTCCCATCATGACGCTCTTGAAGGAGCTTTAACTGGCCCCGGACTGAATTTGCTGGGACGCCGCTCCTGGGAAACCTGGTGCTTGTCCTGGAGCCTCTCCCTCCATAGATGCTCCTCCTAACTGTTGAATGGTGGATTTCAAATGGTTTGGAGACGGCCTTATGACCCTGCCCTGATCGAGGAGCAGCAATAACTGCTTCTCGGAGCTCACCCTGATGTAGACACACACCTGAGTGCTCCAGAACTCCAACCTGTCCAAAGTTCTGCTTCTATAGAAATGGACAATCTTCTTACAGACTAATTCGTCTTGTGCTTTTCATGAACACCTAGCTGCTAATCACCCTCTCAATGATTGTGGACGTAGGAAGGGTGTAAATATTTTCTCTCACCCTGTTCCTGAATGTTTGTTGTACTTTTTTGGGGGAAAATGACTCCATGTTGAAGCCTCTTGGTTCTTTTGTTGTACTTGCGGTCACCTGAGCTGATTAGTTAGTTTCCAGAGGGCGGTGAGGAGCACAGGCATGATGTAGGTGTAAAACTAAAACAATATCGAAGGTAAACATAATCCACTTTCAGTTTTAAGTGTTTTAACGGCGATATTAAAGCTACACTTTAGACGGGAGATACAGCGAACGAGTGCCTCAACCTAAACCTGGGATTAGAAACGAAATCTTCTGACCAATCAGAATCCAGGAGCTAGTAAACTAAATAAGCTAACAGATTCCTGTAGCTCATCCACCGTGTCCCGCTTTGATCTGTACGCCAGCTATTTCTTTACGTTTTGTTAACGTACGCGGTAGAAAACAAACGAGGCGGAGGAACGGCCACGTTAAAGCAAACACTACTTTATTAAGGACCGTAAAGTTTTAGTTTCAAAAACAGACACAAAAATACAGTACTCTTATTTACAGTAACACCACCAGAGGCTTTAACACACAGACGGACAAGGGGAAGAAAACGGAGAAGTTCTGGGTTTAAAAAAAAAAAAATAAAAAATTTAACCTCTGTTCAGACAGAAAGGAGGAACACACACACACACACAGAGAATGTAAAATGGCACTAGTGACGGCTAACGGCTGCTAATCTCCCACCGAGGATCCAACAGGTTAAAGCAGGAAGGGACTGAGGGGCTGGTGAAAACCACAGGGACTCAACACTTCTGTGTGTGTGTGTGTGTGTGTGTGTGTGTGTGTGTGTGGTGGGGGATTAGCGTTTCTATAGCAGCTGAGGGAAATTCCGGAGATGCTTTCTTAAAAGAAAAACAAAAAACACACACACACACACACACAAAGGAACTAAGATTCAGTCGAATCACAGTGAGGACAGTTGTACATTTACTCTAGGAGACGGTTAAAAAAAAAACGTCGGAATGCTTCAGGTCAGGAGGCGGAGCTAAAACTAGGAGTAAAAAAATAAAATAAAATAAAAATCTGCATCTAAAGAAAAAGGAAATATCCGGAATTCTGTTGGGAATCGCTAATAAAGTGTAAAGGCCACTCCTTTCCTTTAGTGCTGACGACACACACACCCCAGCTGTGCATCATCATCAAGCTGATTCTTCTGCAGCATTCGTCACACTGGCAACACACACACACACACACACGTCAGACCATTTTAATAACTGACGCAGGTTAACAGTAAATATCTGAACTAATAAAAGGCAGTGTGTGTGGTGTGGTGCTGTTAATGGTGTATATAGTCCACGACAGGGTGGTGTGATGATGCAGAGTTACTCACCACACACACACACACACACACACACACACACACACACACACACACACACGTTTTATTCTTCTTTTACCGCCGCACCAATTTAACCTACCAATTACATTTTCTATTTATTAAAAACCTCACACTGTTTATCCGTTTATCATTACACTTTAGTTCCTGTTGTCTCTTACATTACAGCAGCTATAAACACTCGTTCCCTCACCCGCCTCTCTGGATTCTCCCGCTTAAAGTTAATACGACTAAATAATCACAGCTTGTCGTCTTGGGTTACTGAGAAACCGCACCGAGCGAGGCGTAAACTCCTGCTGACACTGGAGACTCCTTCCCGAAACGTTCCATAAACCTCTCCTTACTTCCAGAAAACGTTAGCGCGTCGACATTTTTAATTCATCATCAGTCGATCGTGGGCTGTGCACGTCCCCGTGAATGAGCGGTTACTATGGAAACGGTAACGGATCAGGACGAGGGCATTAGCAAAGATTCTAAAGCACTATACGCAAGATGGATTACTGGCTGGAAAATACGTTGATAATTAGGAAGTACGGAAGTTCCACACTACGGGCGCCATTTTGGTAAGCTGGCCTTTCGTCCCAGAGGCCGGATACCGTGGGAAACATGCAGCATTTTTCTGAAATCAGTAATACTAATGCCAAAGATTCTACAGCGGAGCAAGATGGATCAGTTACGCAATAGGCAGAAGTTCCCCCTGAACCACCATGGACGCCATTTTGATAAGCCCACCGTAACTTATCTGTTTCGGCAAACAACGCCTAGCGCCACCTCTTGGAAAACAT
>JAQLOM010175949.1:0-10912 GCA_030068315.1 Chrysichthys thysi | reverse complement strand
ACGCAATTAGTTGCTAGATGTTCTCCCAGCTGAATCTTTTTAAACTTTCTTGCTTTTTCAGCCATTTGTTGCCCCCGAGGCAATTTTTTTGGGACCTGTAGCAGGCATCAAATTTGAAATGTGCTCATTTAGTGGATAAAGATGAACAATTTCCCAGTTTGAACATTTGTTATGTTATCAATGTTCTGCTGTGAATAAAATATCGGCTCATGTGATTTGAAAGTCTTTCAGTTTTCATTTTTTTCAACTTTAAAGAACGTCTCAACTTTTCTGGAGTTTGGGTTGTACAAATTATACATTGTTTTAAATGTGGCGTGGAATTAAAACTGATGGACCAGCTCTTGGTTGTTTTTTCATAAATTTACAAACAATCTGTTTCCTTACAATCTGTAACCAAATGTTTGGGTAGCTTGTCTTTTCTTTGGTGCTAAATGAAAGCCATTGCCGCTGGGTTTATTCTGGCGGTTTAAGCAAGCCAAATGTCTTGGCTCATTTCACACTCTCTAAATTTCCTTTTGCAACTTGTAGTAAAACATTACCTCAAGTTACTCAACTCTAAATTCAGAAAGGACAACTCAATTTGCAACAGTTTGTTTCTTTCGGGACGGAAATCATGTCCTGGAGGGCCACGCCGTCGTGCAGGAGAGACACTAAACTATGCTAACACACTCAAATCAACTCATGAAGGGTTTGTTAATTAGCCGATGCCTTAAACTGGGCGCAGTAAATCAGCAAGTCCGATGTGTTTGCCTTAAAGCACCTGAGCGAGTGACTCGGCTGCATTTTAAAGCTCTGGGTTCTGAATGGTACTGAAGTCCAAACTTGCAGTTAGGGCGAAATTTCCTATAATTATTACAGGATAAAAAGAATAGTATGTAAACGTATGGTGCTTTTTTTGTTTGTTTGCTTTTGGGGGGGGGGGGTGGGGTGTTTGTTTTTCTCCATCCACTAATGAGGTTTCAGACCCCACTGGTTCTTGACAAATTTTGTGTCCGGTTGAGACGTCCCAAAAAAAAATATTGCTACTCCCTATAGCTCTGTATTCGCCCTAAATCACACCACAGTAACCGGCTCAGGGGATGCGGCTGCATTGGAAACCCTTTAACTGTATTTTAACTGCTGCTGTTGTAAACATATTACACTGCTGCATCTTTTGCTGTCCTTAGAAAATTTACAACCTGCCCATACGCAGTGTTAGTCTCTCTCGCGTTCAGCTCTGAAACACAACACGATAAATACTGACAGTGTAATGGATTTTGTAAAAATATTCTCAAACAAAAAAAACCCCCAATTAAGTGACCTTTTATTCATCCTATGTTATTTTATTCCTTCATTGTGAACGTCAAGACTATTCACTTTAGAAAGGTTTGCTAAAACAACGGAAAGAAACCGTGCTGATTTCAAATATTCATCAGGATCAGTTTCTTCTCCGCTCTTTTTTTTGACAGTCCCACCCTCTTCTTGAGTTTGATTGGTTGGTGAGACCGAAGTGACATTGACAAGCTGGGCGATGCTCCAAAAGATGAACTATTTTCAACTACACGCACCCTGAGCCCAGGTGAGTGCTATCGACAGTGAACTTCATCGCGTTTGGATAGGAAACCTGCTTAAAAAAAGAAAAAGAAAAAAAAGCTTTCAGTAGGCACAGGCCCATAATGTTCTAATGATTTCACTAATGAAGTCATTAATAAGACGTATGAATGATTAACTCTTTACTATGTTGTCCTAATTCATACTTTCGGAATGTTATCACATTATTCTACCCAAGCAGCTTGTTATTTCGAATGACTAACGCGTCATGACTTACTAACTCTATTGTTTCAAAACAATATCTTGATTTTACAACTTACTAACTTGTTTTTTTTCTTTCCTTTTTTTTTTTTTTTTTTTTCGCAACTTCTCGAACTAAAATAACGTGCCCGTACGTTGGAATAATGATTCAGTAAGTCCTAATAAGAAGATATTGGGTTGAAATAATGAATTAGCAAGTCAGAATATTAATAAATCCTGAAATAATGAGCAACTAAGTCATCATAAGATATTTCAAAAGAAATAACAAGTATTATATAAATAACAAGTATGAGGTAAGGCTTTTGTTTTTTAGCCAATTGCATTTTCTGATCTAAAGAAATGCTTGACTGTATATATATATTTTTTTAAAAACTGTGCACGCTGACATTTTACCTTGAACATTTTCAGAAAGTGAGAAACTTTTTTTCGGATTCTTGTGATCTTCAGGAAATTCCAATGATGCGACTTCCTGTTAAGCAGGAATTATTGATTCGTTCCACATATTTCTTACGGCGCTATAAATATTAAAGGGACTCACACATTAAGGCAAAAATAATGCGTAATTAGGAACAACTAGTATAAGTGACAGCTGGGAAAGAGTGCTGAAAAGGTTTTATTAACATTTTTTAGCTATTTGTCTTGACTCGTTGCTGTGAAGGATACGTTACCAGTGTTCCTTCACGTATGCATTAGGTAATTGAGGTGGGACATAAATGGCACAAGGTTCATGGAATCGGCCATAACAGCTAAATAATAACCATAACAACTTTAATAGCAGTTGATTGAAGGCTAGCTGATAGAGACCTACCATCATCACGTCATTCTGAAAATAATGACAAAATTGCCCCGACTGCAAAACGACTTTACCCAGAAGACGCACTGGGGGGGGGGGGGGGAGAAAAATAAAATGGAAAGATATCACATTATATTTAGGTTCAAGGAAAAGAAAACCGAGAGTAAATTCAAAAAAGAAAAGCAAACCCTGCACAATAGCTGAGAGTCCTTCAATACACAATACGCTCAAGCCAGTAAGACAAAGCATCGCTGCTCTGTTGTCCTTCGTAAAATAAGACTAAAAGTTACTCATCTTTAGGAACTTTTCTTTGTAAAGACTGACAAAAGTTTTGTTTGTGACCTATAACGCCAAAATTGAAATACATAAATGTCGATTCAAGAGTGCTGGCTCTGATTAAGGACAGATATTAGGTGTGTATTATATTATCTTGTACCAAAGTGCTGTTAAATTCCCTAATCTGATTGGTCAGAAGGTGTTGATTGAGCTATAGATTATGATTCGCAGATAGTTCACTTGCATGGTGGATGTCGCTCATAAATTGATGAACGAAAAACAAAACAAAACAAAAATAATAATAATAATCATAATAATCCATGGCAAACTGCCGCCGTATAAAACCAACAGAACGCTCCGAGCCGGATGCTGTTTTTGAAAAATAATCAACTTCAGACTTGAAACAGCTACACTCAAGCTGCATCACATAACCTGTCCTTGATTCTTCTCCCATAACAGCATTCATTTTTCACATTTTCTTCCTCGTCCCAGCTCTTTGCTGTCCAAGTGGTCGACCAGAGACACAAAACTGGCCCCTGTTTAAACTCAGCCTAAATACAGACTCGGTATTCTTTTTGCCCCGTGTTAGATCCCGATCTCTTGTGAATTTCCATCCCGTCCTATTTTTCATGCATTTCCGGCGTACAGCGTTCAATTTTCGCAACGAGTTCCCCGAGTGAGGAAATCACCGTCGTCTCCGAGCGCAGATGGCTCTAATCAAAGCCTGCAGTGATTTGGACTTGTTCTGATGCATCCTCTGTCAAAAAGCTGTCACTCTCCTCGCGTTCTCCGGTGATGGCAGGTTTGGGAGACACAACAACTGCAACAGGGATGGTGTGTTTTATGAAATGGGGCCGTCGACATAATGAAGGCTCAATAATCAAAGGCGGTGATCAGGATCTATTTACATACGAGTTCAGATCTTCCCTGGTGGCAAGGAAATGAGGTTAGCGGCACAACAGGAGTCGGTGAAATCAATAGCTAAAGACAGACTGGAATAGAATGAGTTTTTATGATTATGTTCATTTCGAGACCCCGAGAGCGTTGCCTTGAAGAGGTTGAAACCGTATCAATGGAGAAATCCAACTAAGTTGTGCTTGCCAGTTTGAATTTGCCTTTCAGATCATATCTGAGACGTAACAAGTAATATAAGGTTGAATTCAAATTACTGGCATTCACTGGAGGTGTAATATCATCATACAGATACTTTCAAAGTACATAGACACCCATCATCATTATGTTTGATCGACGCCGTGCTTTAAATCTGTTAATATCTGATTATCGTTCATTTCAGATTACAGAATATTAATTGTTTAGAACAGCTAGCCACGCGGCGAACACCACACGCAAAAGTGCTGTGTGATTTTCAAAGTGGGTCGGTCTGAGGGTGGACTTAGCCAGCGTAGGATTGCACAAAACCTTGGGATTATTCTTGTACACAGTCAACAGAGTGATTGTACAATTCGAAAGCGAAGGAGAGGAATCAACAGCATCCCGCTCAGGTCGACCTGAGCCCTCGGACAGGTGTCTTCAGCCTGTCGAGCAGATTGGTGAAATAAATCCCCGTTGTAAGGCCGCTCATACTGCAGAGCAACTCCAAGTTAGTCGGAGTTCTTCTCTGAGGGATCTCCATCAACTTGCCATCTATGGCAGAGCAGCCAGAAGGAAGGAAGGTTTCTGGAAATAATTGACTTTTTATGTACACCGTTTCAAACGAACTCTTGGACGCACTTTCAAGCAGGCGGCTAATGAGAATTTTCTTCCAAATTCTGAGACAATGCCTGCGTTCTCACGTTTCCCCATGTTCCCCAAGTGCTTTAAGATGGATGAATAGTTCGTCTATACCACAGAGTGCTCACTGTTGGAGCAGAGTGTGGCTAGCTTGCTTTGACAACGGTAACGTTTGTAATTTAAGAAATAGCTTTCAGTTACTCTAACCTTAAATTCACTAAGGAAAGTCAAAAAGACTGTTCAGGTGTTTGGGGAATAACCGTCCACAGAATTCTGAGAAATACACATTTTTCTTTTAAGTGCGCTGCACAGACCACCCAGTGTCAGCCTCGAGAAACCAGGCATTCATTTTTCTCCTCATATAAAATCTTAGCCTCGTTAGATAGCATTAGCACTGCGTATAAGAGGCAATTAAAATCCTTTTCCAAGTAATTCCTTTTGTAATTAATAGTTGTAAGCCTTTGCATTTACATTATTGATTAGTCTTTATAAACAGCATGCATCATGTGAGAGAAATGCTCACTGAATACACGTTTTGTGCAATGAATGCGAGGCCTAATTACTCATCCTGTTTATGTTGACAATGTTACAGGGCTATAAATGTGCCCAAGGTGCCATCGCTGGCTGGATGTCACCATCAGCAGCTTATTATTATTATTATAATAATGGAACATCCAAGGTTACATATATACTCCTCTTCTGTCTTTAGATGTACAGTCATCCCCCCGCAATATCGGGGTTCACCTATCGCGGGTTCATTGCATCGTGGTTTTTCAAATTTTCAATCGTGGATTTTTTTTATTTCGCGGGACTATTATATTATTTGGAATATAAAAAAATATAAAATAAAAAATGTTAATTCCAACATGTTAAAAGAATATTAAACCAAAATCAAATACTGTATGTATTTCAGCAGCGGATGAACACACAATGAAAACAGTTTACGCCGTTTCCGCAGTCAGGTGACCGCGAGGGAGCGCTAGGATTGGCTAGGATGGATATAAACAGGAAGTCAACTCACCGGCATATATTACCCATGTAGAATTGTATATACTGTTAAAATGACGTAGGTTTAAGAGTGTAGAAAGTGTTTAAGAGCATGGGATGTGTTTTTAAGAGTGTGGGAACGGTTAATATATATAAATAATAAAGTAAATGTAACGTCGCTACTTCGCGGATTTCACCTTTCGCGGGAGGGGGCACCGGAATGCAACTGTACTTTCGAATCTCCTGAACATCTTGGGTTTTTTATTTTGAGAAAAAATCTCCAAGCCGAGCTGGGATGTTTCTGTGTAAGGGTATGAACACAATGATTGGTGGTGGAATTGGCTGCGTCTAAGATCTCGCCTTTGGCACCGAATTGGTCAGGGCCGGCTCTGCTTTCCAGTACTGAGATCTCGTCATGTACCTGTCTTTGCAGCGATGGGAAATCATAACATATCCTGTTCCAGATCACTGCTTACCTAATTAAAATCCTATTAGAAGCTGAGAGTCTGTAGAAGCTCGGAGTAATTGCATTCTATTCGTACTTACTTCCCATTTAAAGGTCATTCATTGAAAGAAAATAAAAAATAGTTTGGCACTTTAATCATTTTTCAGGTATACTATTCTGTCACTAATATAATCACAATTTTGTCATACTTGGGCTTATTGGGGGGGGGGGGTTGGGTATTCCAGATGAAATTACCTTTTTTTGTATCTCATTTAAAGTTGAGACTTCTGTTATAGCTAGAAACATGGATTTGCCAGAGATATTACCTGATAGTACCAAAAAGTTATCTTTTAGTTTCTTTCCTGTGCATTATCTTGAAAGCTCAAAGATCTTCAGCTCATCTTAATGAAAGGGCAGAAAAGAGAACCAAAGAAGGGCTTCAATTGTGTAAATATCGATAAGTTTTTTGTTTTTTGTTTTTTTTTGGGGGGGGGGGGGGGTTGTGTGTGTTTTTAAACCAAACAGATAATTAATTAGTATGACTTCTGAATCAGCACCATGAAGGTTTGCTTATGCCTCTGCGTTACTGATCAAAAAAAACTGTGAGGTCCTTGAGCAAGGCCCTTAACACCCTCTGGCCTGATCTGACCTCCATAACAAAAAAATCTTTAAAATTAAGGCTTTCTTCTTCTTCTTCAAAGATCTAGACTCGAGCCATGTTTTGTGACCGGGAGCTTGATTTAATGACAGGATATCCAAATTAACATTAGAACCCTGTTGTTGTTACTGTTCAGCTGTTCAGATTTTCCCTCAGGCCAGGACCAAACTTGTTTTCAAAAATTAAAGTGTATCGATTTCCAAAGGACATAACACACCATTATGCTTGGATTGCTACAATGAAAAGATCCACGCTACCTCCAGGATCTGGCCCACAAATTTTATTGCAACTTATAATTAAATATTACATACGTAAACGTAGCCTGTTGCACGATATTCACCTGTTTATCGACTTCATTTGCCAAACAAGAAAGCTAACCATCTAGCTAGCGAACTCACCCTGCCATGTATATCCAAGTGTCAGTTCGGGACTACTTCATCTTTCTTAACCACAAACCATGCTGAATAAGTTTCAGACAGCACCTACCACCCACGTTATACTGTATATCTGTAAATATTCCCGACCTTTCTGCGTAGCAAGCAATCATAAGCAACCATCCAAACCCAAACCACACTCTGCAGCAACAAGGATGTCCTAAACGGGACTCGGGAGATGTACGAGAGATCAGCAAGGATCAGAATTTAGGCCGTGTCAAACACAGAAAGCCTCAGGTTGCTTCTGAGTGATCCAACATAACTGAAGTGAGTCCAAAAGCGCAAAGCTGTCCATGGTGTCTCTTGCCTGTTAATCAAAGGGACATTCGCCAATCACGAGCAGCTGTGAGCTCATGTATGAGGAAGACGGCAGATGCTAATGCTTCGCTGTGATTTATTATGAGCAGCAGGTCAAAAATATGCAGCTGGCTGGATTCGTGTGACCCTGAGCATGTAGTAGACATCACCCTTTACATTTCACCCGGGTGCTAGAGCTGTCGTTTGACAGAGGACTGCGAGACTGGTGCACGGGAGGTGGCTAAGACCAAATCTACCGGTAAACCAAAAGGGTAAATCTGGAGAATGATATACACAGAAAAAGTACTCACGAAATCAAATCCTTGCACAAAGAAGAATGTTGGCAATACTTTGCACATGAATGAATTTTTATCTATACTGCCCTTTGTTTTCCTTTAGGAACGTGAGTACAGTAGTCCCTCGTCTTTTGCGGTGGTTACGTTCCAAAACTTCCCGCGAAAGACGAAAATTCGCGATACATGGACGCCATCCGCAATTTTTTTTTTTTAATAGTTTTTTATAGTTTATAGCTTATAGTTTAAGCCCTAAATGATACTCCCATACTCTTTAGGCACATTCTCGACACAATTAAACACATAAAGAAAACATTTGCGAGCACACAGCGAGGAGAATTCTGTGTTGAATTCGTAGAAACATCACATTTATAGTGAGTACTGTAATGTGCTGTATACTGTCCTAGCGTAGCCTGGACTTATATTTTAGGAACTGTATGTATGTACTACACGAGCCTACACTTTTTTTCATACCGTATAATATTGTCATCAACAACCAGGTACTTTTGTAATGAATAAAGATGTATGAAAACAGTCGGGACAGCTACGGGCGAAGAACTGGGATGTTGGCAAATGCTGGTTGCTTCTCCCCGACCGTACCCGTCGTAGCCAACAGCCAATCACAACCAAGGTTAACTGAATAGGGCGTTCCGATTGGCCAGACTCGTTCCTCCAGCAGACTCGTCCCTCCCCGCACCTCGTTTTTGCAAACAACGCTACGTGTTCTTTGTCTCTTGTGTAAATATGATCTACACTGTACTGTATTTTATATATTGTTAGTATTTTACTCCATTTTAATGAATGTTTACATTTTATAATTAATAAATTGTATCTTTATGAATAAATTACCTTATTTCAACAAATCAGATATGTACAACTAGATATGTTCTAAATAAAAATCCGCGGACAGCCAGGGACACGGAATGTGAACCGTGATACAGCGGGAGATCACTGTACCAGTTATCGATCGCTTCGCAACAGTGCAGTGCAATGCAATCATGCGGACACAGGTCAAGAATTTCAAATAATATCAAAAGCTCAACCATCAGAATGATGAAAAAGTGCTTCTCTCATCTCTGTGACTTTACCAGTGGCATTGGTTGTTCGCACCGTGACATTTGGTACAAACATTACCTGTATCTGCATGATCTTAGAATGATGACCACAGTTCTATCTTTCCACACACACATTTGTATTGTTTGTAAAAAATAAAATAAAATAAAATAAATAAATAAATAAAGTGCTTTTTTTCCCCCAACAGTAGTGGAGTTTTATGAGCTATTATTAGAGTGCTTGCAAAGCATTATTACCAACCAAGAAAGAATTATGGCAGTCATAATGTTTCCAGATTAAGCGCTACCTACATGATTTCCAGAGTATTGTGCTTTTCCCCAAACAGCAGCTCATGAATACAAATTTACAAGATTGCACACAACACCACTCGGTCATTACGTTCATGGTTTATAGCGAGAGGTGGTGTTAGTGGTTAGAGCAAAGCGTACGGCTTCGTATAAATCATGCGACATCCAAGGGCATAAAAACAAATTCAAATCGCTGTCAGCATGACTGCCCCAATCCGATATATTAGTAGCAAATGACCGCATGCTAAGTTTCACCACGCTGCTTCATGGCACATGAGCGACGTGCATTTTCTCCCCACAACAGGTTACGGACATTAATAAAGAGCAGAGTGTGAGCAGTGTGTCTCCGAACCCTGGACGCTGCGTCTCCAGTCCTTCAGCGAGATGGCAGATTTAGGCTCGCAATGAGGAGATTTAAACAACCACTTTCCAACACGCCCAGCACGATGCCTCATACATATTTTCATAATGCTCCAAAAAGGAGAAATGGAAGCTGATGTATTATTCATGCGGTTATGATCTGTATGAGACGCTCTCCGATTTTTTTCTCTGGGCAAAATCCGTTCGTGAAAGCGATACACTGAGTCAGACTTTCGACCGTCCTTTGGACGGTTTCACCTTAAGTGTAATATGGCAGAAATGGCTTCATATCCATAGGTTGGACTTTTTAACTCGTGGCAATTTCTCGATTCACAAATCAAGCCTCTGGGGCTCTTAAATTCTTCATTCTGATCGGTTGCTGATTTATTTTCTCTCGCAGCAACTCTGACAATAGTTCAGCTACAAATCACAAGGATATTAATGTCATATTCATATATTAATATGAACCTCCTGAGACCCAAACTGTAATGTCCATGCCTTGTCCATTCTTCTCACTGTTTCTGCTTTTTAGCAACTGACAACTATTGAACTTGATCATTGTCTCCAAACAGGAAGAAGTTTGGCAGAACAGTAATACCCCATGGTCCTCATATGAGGATCTTACAAGGAGATACGAACAATATAGTTGGGAGAAAATGTGATGTCCTCATATGAGGACAGTGGGGCCTTAGGAGGTTAATGCACTTGTAACAACTCGGAGACCAGTATGAATTCAGCGTTCGCTTTTGGTGTCACTTCAGTGGAAGAGTCAAAGAGAAAAAGCTGCCACTTTTAAATACGTTTTCCGACATGGGAAAGTCTTCAGCGCAAAGGAGTTTGCGTTTTTCTAAGTGTTTTTCTACAAGCCGGGTTTTTTTTTTTTTTTCCCAAGGTCTTGCTAACCTCAAGAGAACGACAAAAATTGAAGCTGGTCAGGAAATGATTGTTTACAGCTGTAAGAACAGGACCTTTCTTGTTTCGTGGATGTTCCACAGAGTAAAACGTAACAATATACAATGGAACCTTGGATCGCGAGCATAATTCGTTCCGGAGACGTGCTTGTATATCAAAGCGGGTTTCCCCATAAGAAATAATGGAAACTCAGATAATTGGTTTCACAAGTCACAAATATTTCTATAAAAATGACAAAATATAAAGTAAAAATACCTAAAACTGCCATGAATTTCCCCGTGCAGAGCGCACATGCAGCGCACCTGTTCTGAGCACTCCCAATAGCGGCGCATGACAGAGAACTCGCGCCGCTAAAGACTACTTCCTGGTTTTCCTCCACAACGCCACGGCATGTCACATGGGTGGAGACAGGTGTACCAGATTGGGACTGATTGTGGGAGCTATAAAAAAAAAAAAAAAAGACTCACGCAAGCACACTAAGGTCGCGGAGCATTAGATGCCATTTTCCGCGCTCTTGCCAAGCCTTACTATTCCCGTGTTTGCTTTCTCCGGTTCTGACTAAGTTTCTGTTTCT
>JAQLOM010175875.1:0-10918 GCA_030068315.1 Chrysichthys thysi | reverse complement strand
CGACTGAACGAATCACTCGTACGAGATGACTCGTTCTTCCCGAGTCACATTAAAGATTCGTTCAAAATGAACGAATCATTCAAGAACGACCCATGACTAGTTACTAGCATGTCGCTCAGGCCCTTGGTGAGACGTCTTCCTCACGTGAGTGGTTTTTGTTAACATGCAGGCTATTACTCTAAATTGTACTATAGCATGAGGAAATACCAGAAATGCTATGCTAAAATCTACTACAGATTACTAAAATAAATTATAAATTAAAGTAAAAAAAAAAAAAATATATATATATATATAATTTTTTTTTGCTCTAAAACCAGGAGGGCATATTTACTCAATATTCAACACAAAATATTGACACTTTGGGAACAATTTGGACATTTTCACTTAGGCGTGTACTCACTTTTTTTGCCAGCAGTTTAGACATTAATGGCTGTGTGTTTAGTAATTTTGAGGCAACAGCAAATGTACACTGTTATACAAGCTGTACACGGACTGCTTTACATTGGATCAAAGGGTCATATCTTCAGTGTGGTCCCATGAAACGATATAATAACATATTTAAGATATTGTGAGGGGTGTACTCATTTTTGTGAGATACTGTGTGTAATATATATATATATACACACACACAGGAGAGTAGTTGCAGATTTGAGTCGCCTTCTCAAGTGATGACCACTAATTTGGAAATTGTACTGTAGTACATTAATCCTTCGTCTTTTGCGGGAGTTACGTTCCAAAACTTTCCACGCCACCCCCAAATGCTTATTTTTTTTAAATGGTTTAATGCCTAAATTAAATTAAACACTTTCTATGCACAATTAAACACATAAAGGAAACATTTGTGAGCATATAGTGAGGTGAATTCTGTGTCGAATTCGTAGAAACGTCACATTTATAGCGAGTCCTGCTACGGGTGAAGAACTGGGATGTTGGCGAATGCTGGTTGCTTCTCCCCAACCATACACGTCTTAGCCAGGAGCCAATCACATCCAAGGTTAAATGTATAGCGTATTCTGATTGGCCAGACTCGTTCCCCAGCCATTTTTTTTTTCAGTATCCCCACAGCGCGTTTTCGTAAACAACACTACGTGTTCTTTGACTCTTGTGTAAATATGATCTACACTGTACTGTATTTTATGCATTATTCATATTTTACTCCATTTTAATTCATGTTTATATTTTATATTTTTAAAAGGAATCTTATTAAGAGTGCACAGGATGCATAACCCCCTGTTATTACTACAAGTGTGGGAGCGAAACGTTGCACTCTGCATGCCTCAAGAAGACTGTAGCTCATATGTAACATGATATAATGCCAATTGTCATAACTGAACATACTCCCATGACCTGTGACCCACAGAAGGAGAAGAAAAGTAATAAAAGCCAATATTAGGCCTGGCTGTTGCGGCCCCAGCATATTCCAGAAGGCCTGTGAAAGACTATGATTTTATCTTCCCGCAGGAAAACTTGGGAAGAACCAAAGTTATCCAAAGCACAAACAACTAAGTCTCCAAAAGAAATGGGAAAGAACTTAAGTTTACACAATGCACATAACACACAGCATGATGTAATGGTAAACATAAGCAGAAAGGAATCCACCTAGCAACAGACAGGTAAGGGGACACGTGGGCCCTGCTGATAACTCGGAACCCTGGGAAATAATGGTTGTGAAGCAACACCAAATAAAGCCTATAATGCAAGAGCCAGAAAATAATTCTGGCAAACACATGGAGTCAGATGAGGTCATGATTGTGACATTTTTAGGGGTTGTCCAAACTGTATAAATCGAGGGGAATTTGAGAGATCGGTGTTCTATCTTGAGCCGTGCTCATGAGAGGATCAACTTTTTTGTACCTGCTTTGCTTTGAGCTGGAATAAATGCTTTTAAAGATCATTTTTGGACTCTGAGCAATATTTGAAGAAACCTTCTGAGAATCTGACTGATCTACCACGACACTAGCGGACCCTTTCCATGGATGATCTAGCAAGCTTCACAGTCAGTTGATCCACAGTTTGTACAAGCATGTGCTTTTTGTTCAGGCTTTGAAACGGACCCAGCCTTTCTCGTAGCACTTGTATTCGTCGCAGCGTTCCCTTGACCTTGTTCTTCATCTTGCGAATTTGTCTGTTCTGACGCTGTAGCTCCTGCTCCGTCTTTGGGTGTTCCTCCCACGCTGGGGCTTGGCCCTGTGGCTGAAGGCAAGTCTGTCTTAAAACACACATGAAATATTTAACGAATAAACAGACAATAAAAACCTGTAGCTTAAAAAAAAAATCTCTGACAGTGAAAACAAACTGAAAAAAAAAATCCCTAAAAAGTTCATTTACACCATAGATTTATTTCAAACGAGCCCACAGGTGTATGTCAGTTTGTCAGTCAGCTGTGTTCATCGGTTGGTACAAAATCTCTTCAGGAATGTCGTCCGTATGTCAATTTGTCCGCCATCCGATGCATTCATGAGCCGAGGGTCTGAGTATTGATGTAAGAATTGCACTTAAATACATGGGTTGTGGCTGTGCAAGCTCGGAATCATTCTAGCTCTTGTGGTGGCAAAAATGTATATGTGCATGCTTTGTTAAGTAGATAATAGAATGAAATATATTTGATGTAAATGATTTATGGAAACAATAGAATATTATGTGTGGACAAGTTAAGAGTGACTCAGCATTTTTTACTAGTAGCAGAAGAAGTGCTCATATAAGAATAACAAGGTCACAAATTCTAAACATGACGCATACAAAACTGATAGTCTCTGCCACCCCAGCTTATGTTCAGGGCCAACTAACGAGGGTAAAGAATAACAAAGGACGTCACGTTACAGTTTTTAGGCCTATGCCTGGCATATGACATCAGCTTGGGCGCCCAAAAGTCGCAACTTTTAAAAACATATAATGCTTATTAGAGAAGATCCAAGGTCCCCAGGCACATGAGCATGGCGCGTGCACACAACACACACACATAAGCATGGCGCGTGCACAGAACACACACACATAAGCATGGTGCGTGCACGGAACACACACACATAAGCATGGCACGTGCACGGAACACACACACATACAAGCATGGTGCGTGCACGGAACACACACACATAAGCATGGCACGTGCACGGAACACACACACATACAAGCATGGTGCATGCACGGAACACACACACATAAGCATGGCGCGTGCACGGAACACACACACATAAGCATGGCACGTGCACAGAACACACACACATAAGCACTAACAGAATTAGTGTACTTAATAGGGGCTAGGACCAAGTTTAAAACACATAAGTAATGTAATTAGGCACAAATTATACACATAAGTAAATGACTTATTTGGTACACTTAACAATGGTTAAGATTTATTAATAAAGCCTAAGAAATGAAATAAACATTAGGGGGCAGTAAGCCCTCCATGGGGTAAGGCCTGGGCCGAGAGATGATGCTGGCGTGGCATTGACTGTCGGAACAACACTGATTAGGTTAGAACATATTGATGGAAAAACATGATAATAAGCAGAATTGTTTTGAAAAAGATTGTAAATGTATTGTGAAAAAGGCTGATAAGACACTGAAATTCTGTATAAAGGAAGCTACTTTTTGACTGTAAGAGGTCCTCGCTCGTGCTCAGCACTTGAGAGGATCAGCGTGTCTATGTCTTTGTCTGCATTGAGCCAAATAAATACCGGAAAGATATTTTCTGACTTTGACTTTATTTTTAAGCTAAACGACGTCTCCGGAGCTGCGGCTCGCCCCGACACTCTCTCATGTACATCCATTCTTCTTTCACGCACAGATATTTTCACTCACACGTTCATATATGTTCGCTCGCGTTCATACATTTTAAAACACACATTTATACATTTTGCGCTCATGCAAGCGCATTTAATGTATACATTTCATTCGTAAGACTAACCCAAGGCGTGCAGCCGTTACTCTGCTCACTTGCTTCTGCAAACATTGCATCCTGTTGATGCTCACAAAAATGGCCTTTTTGTATCGCAAGACTGGATGGTTCACCTGCCGCGTTTGTTTCAACACCCGAGGTCCCATTGTTACCTAAGTCCTATCACCAAGATGCCAAGAGAATGTACAGCCGGATAAACCCCCATGCGGTGCCCAAGACCAACAGCTCATTTCTGACCTCAAACTGAACCACAGGAAAACCAGAGACTAAAAGACTTCTCTGATTTCTTTTGTTGTTCAATCAAGAAGGCTCATCGACCTAAACACACACGCCTTGCCTTTAGAACAACGCGCGTGTGTCCATTTCCTGTGGAATATGTGTAAGGATGTTGATTATTATTGAATAATGTATTCCAGGTGTGTGCAATTACACGCATAATGATCCACTGTAAGCTACCTAGAAGTGTTTATATATTTTCAGCACGATAATTGTATTTTCATGCCAATTCACTTCCAGACCTTGGCCTGAAAACCCAATGTGTTTCATGCCATAATGATGGGCAAACTCTCAGGAGTCTGAATCCAGATTCAGTTTTACTCAGTGACGCACGTATCGCTTACGGCCATACCGTTCTTATTGGCTGGGGTTCTGCGAATACGGTATTTTCTGTTGATGACATGTTCAAGCACACCCAATAGATTACCCCGGTGTTTATTAAGAATACAAGTAAACAGGTAGGTTATGGCAGGCAAAAACGTAATCCAGAACACAGACAGTAGGTCAGACGATAGGCACTGTGTGTGTGTGTGTGTGTGTGTGTGTGTGTGTGTGTGTGTGTGTGTGTGTGTGTGTGTGTGTGTGTGTGTGTGAAGCATCATTAACCCTTCCCTGCGTGTAGACAGAGACCCAGGGTATCAGCACAGGAGGATCAGGATGCTTCTCATACTGATTTTTCAATTTTTCATGGTTTAGGCCTTTATGTTAATCCTCAGTGACCAGCATTATTTATTTGTAGCATGTGTATTCATGGCATCAACAAATCACACTTTAACAACAGTAGAACAGGAGAAAAACATCGTATCCAAAACCCATTATCACATTAGACTGAGTAAAACTGACCACACACGAAGATATCCTTTGTAGGATCAAACCCAGACATGCAAACATGTCTTTGTTAGACTCATGTCAAAACATCCAGCCTCAAAGACACCTGTGTTCCAAGCACCATACATATCAGGGACGTTACACTCGGAATGCAGATGATGACCAAATGGCCACCTCTTTTGTTTACACAATGGAGATTTTATGGCCCATAAAAGGGTCCGGTTATGTGACAGCAGACATGTGGGAGCCTGGGGAAATGGTGACATGACAAAGACTCAAGCTGGGTCTCAGTTTGTGGACTTACCTGAATATACTTCAGATCCTATTCAGTAATATTGAATATTACTGCGCACACAATGTACTCATGTAGTGCCTGAATGTAACAGGGGTTGTGAGTGCAATTGGCACATCCAATCCAAAGCTTCCAGCTTTTTTACTCACCTCTTTAAAAATATTTAAAAATGCAAAAGATTTTACATTTTCCTCAAGGTGGCACGGTGGCTAGGTGGTTCGCACTGGCGCCTCACAGCAAGACGGTCCTGGGTTCGATCCAAGAACCACCAAGCTGCCTCTGCTGGGCCCTTGAGCAAGGCCCTTAACCCTCAAGGGCTCAGTTGTATAAATGAGATAAATGTAAGTCGCTCTGGATAAGGGCGTCTGCCAAATAACGCTAATGTAATGGTTTACTATTTATTGATCAGCACCTACCAAAAACAGGAACGTACGTCTGGTTTTAGTCAAGAGAGGAAAGACAGTGTGCAGTGTGTTCTACAGGAACGCAAAAACGATTTCAATATTTTATTTTCTTGCTGAAGTGCTGAGATGATTCTAATAACTGACGTACGTTCATGTAAAATCAGAAGTGATCATTTTTCAAGGCTCAAGCTTCCATGAGAGCTTCACCAGACAAAGCCAAAAGAGGACAGGGAAGGTCAAAAGTTTGGGGGGGACATGTGCTCCAGGAACAGCTGCACCAGTTCCAGAGTGTCAAACAACAGGTGCGTTCGGAGGAGGAAATTTTCATGGTTCTTAAAAGCTTTTTTGTGTGTTCGCACTCCAGGACCTGAAAACAATGATAGTTCTTGGAACGCCATTTTCGGCACGGTGGTGTGCTGGTGAGCACTGTCGCTGTCGCAGGGGATGACTTCAGGAGGTTTCAAAAAATCTCAAAGTCAAAGATGTCTTCAAAGGCGTTTTATTCGGCTCAGCAAGCAAAACATAACGTGATCTTCTCTGATGCAAAATCAAGAAGACAAAGACCTTGTAAAATCATACCTTTTTATGCTGTTAAGGCTTCCCCTAAATCTACGTCACAAAATGCTGATCTCATCCGACTCCATGTTCGCCACAATGATCTTCTAGACCTCGTTCATTTGACCTTATAAGGCCTTAAGGTCGCCACCATTATCTCCTGGGTCACATGTTGTTTTTGTCTTTTCAGTACCTTTTTCGCCATGATTAATTTCTTTCTGACTTTTCGAGTGACATCTTTCCATCATATCTTCGGGCCTTTTTTGGGCCTAATGGGCCTCATATAATTCTTAGAAAAGTTCGGCTTCCTCGTTTATGCATGCTCTGCACCTTGTTTGTGCTTGTGTTGCTTCTGTTTATCTATAAGTCTTATCCTTGAGCTTTAAATCCCATGATTTACTTCTCCTTTATTGTTTCCTTTGTGCTTTACGTGCACTTAGAAATGAGGGTTCAGTTTTGGGGCACCGCAGACATGTTGAATTAACGCCACTCGATCACGCGTGAATATTATTTTGTTATTTTGCATATTCATTTATACATTCTTATGCATTCTTAGTTCTTTCGTTCCTAAATCGCCTCCCAGCAAGAAGGTCCTGGGGTCGACCTGGGTGCCTTTCTTTCTGTGTGGAGTTTGCATGTTGTCCCCGTGTCTGTGTGGGTTTTCTCCGGGTTCTCCGGTTTCCTCCCACAGTCCAAAGACATGCACAGAGGGGATTAGGCTAACTGGCAACTCTAAATTACCCGTAAGTGTGAATGGTTGTCTGTCTCTGTGTGTCGCCCTGTGCTGGATTGGTGACCTGTCCAGGGTGTAACCCCCACCTCTCTCTCACCTGAAGTCAGCTGCGACTGGCTCCAGGTTCCCTCCACGACCCTGAACAGAAAATGACTGAAAACACCATTTTTAGGGACTTTTTCAGCTTTTTCACCTCCGTCAGGGTAGGTACTCCCCCAGAACAGCAGGAACCATGAGAAACGCACGTGTGCTGTGAAATCCGTAAGTGCCGTGAGATTCCTCAAGTCAAGCGGTTGTTGTTCTTAGTTCTTATTTTCATAAGTCTTTTTCATAAGTAACAGTATAAAACGTACAGAAACTTAGAAAAATGCACTTTTTTAAAATAAAAATCCACACGACAACAAATGAGAGAAGCTGAAGCCTGAAGTGGAGTGGAGGGCGCAAACGAAACTGACACTAAAACAGGCCATGAGTTTGATTTCAACAGAAACGTGTGGGAAGAGCTGAAGAATCACCTGGCACCGTGTCTCTGAGAGAGAATACGTGACTTGTTGGGGTAAAATCACTAAAATCGCTGCGAAAAAACCCATCACCGGAGAGTCTATCCAACAAATCACCGTGTCTTCATGTTGATTCCACCTGAATTCACTTTGACGGTAAACGTTCAGACTCGGGTGCAGACTGAAATCCGCGTGAAATGTGAGATGCGCAACCAACAGCGCGTGATGTTCACATTAAAACAAAACGAAGACCCGTAAATAAACCGCAGATAAACAGAGCGACAGTGAATCCCACACTTGACTGCTCCTCATTTTTTTTTCTTTCCTGCCGCACATCATTTTAAAAAGGAAGACTGACGGCTCCTTTGAGAGCGCATAATTAGCGGGTAGGTCCTGCGCTTCAGCTGTGGTCTTTCATCTGACCTTTTCAAGCTGAGCACTGAGTGCAGCTCTTACTTACAGCATAGCTTTTCATCTTTTATTAGGCTTAAATCATATAGCGTCGTGGAGGTTTTCAAAAGAGCACCAATCAGCACACACAGTAGGCAGGCTGAGATTGTAGAAATGTACTTTATTCCTCTGGAACAATAATGGGACTCAGCAGCACGGCTCGCACAAGCCAGACTTATACTCAGACTTGTATAATACCATCGCGCAATGCATTTCACTAAGGCCGCATGCTTGGACTACGCTATGTGCCTTTAAGGTCTGCGCGCTAAATAATCCATGGATTACATTTTATGTGAACAACGACTAAGAGTACATGCCGAAAAATGCCTAAAAACACCATAATCGCCGGTTCACCTTTTTGATCCCTGCTATTGTCCTTTATTTACCATTGTACCATTTTACGATACATTTCCTATCCTCGCAGTAAATCGACGCCTCACCTGAAGTGATTTGATAAAAAGGCAAAAATCATGCATCTGACCTAATTCTGTTCACCAACCTCTCAGGATGACATGCCCCAACACGTAAGGTAGGAGAAGGGCACCACGCCCTTGCCACCTCATTTCCTTATGAAGCTGTATACATTGTGCCTGGGATTACTGTTTAAGAACAAAAACAACAAAAGCAAAGTGTCGTCACACCAAATCTTGACTTTGTTTAGTTTATCACCGTTTCCTGCATGTTGGAGTGTTTGTCCTTTGAGTGGAAAGATTTCATTTCATTATTTTTGAAGTCATTTTAACTTTGCAGCATTTCCCTGCACGTGCCGAAGACTTTTGCACGGTACTGTGTGTGTGTAAATGCACTTATGTGATCGAAATAGCCAGGAAGGATTTGAAAGAAATCAAACCCCAAGTACGCGATGTGATACAAGGTGTTCACCCAAACGGTGCATTTAGAGATCAGCCCTGAATGCCCGAGGACTGAGTGCGGGAAGTAAATGGACTCCGCATCACCACCACCACCACCCCAAGACTCTGGATAAATGAGGAATGTATGAATACCTTCATGTACACGTACACACACACACACACACACTCACACTCAGAGTGAGTCATGCACACGCACACAGAGTGAGAGAGCAGCAAATGGGACATATGGACATACATTAATTTGCACATACACACACACACACACACACAGAATGAATCATGCTAAAACATGCAGACATACACACACACACACACACACATACACTGCTGGTGCAAAAACCCAAAGCCTGACAAAAAAAAATCCGCCATCTGCTAGCAGAAAGAAATAATTTCCTGAATGATAAACAAATCGTGCAATAAATGCATCTTGACCGCAGCCGAATTACTGAGACATTTCAACATTTCTTTTCCTACTTTACTAACTTTTCCTCTCCCTCACCGGGGTAATTCCTCATTTATTTATCTTGTCGATGGAATATGCCTTTCTGTTTGGATAACGTTCATCTGACGACCGCTGTTTCAAATTCTGACCCTCTGCTTCAAGCCTTACCTTATTTTCCTTTTCTCCAAGTATATTTATCTGTCTGTCTGTCTGTCTGTCTGTCTGTCTGTCTGTCTGTGCCGTACAGCACACAGAGCGTCCCCCGGGGCTTGATCGATATTTCTTTGTGCATGTCTTTGGACTGTGGGAGGAAACCCGGAGCTTATCAAACTGAATTATTCCTCTTATAATCATCGACGCAACAAATTTTACATTAATCTGGTAGTCATGTCTGCGTAACCCGCTAAAAACACATCATTAATAATGAACAGGGGTACAGATGTGACATCTGGACTTGGACGGGTAAATGAAATGTCTCCGAGCATGGCCAGTCTCATTAACAATGAATTAATTTGCATGACTTTTAACGTGAACTCCGTAACCGAATGCAGAAAATCCTCAGAACTCCTATCATTAGTTATGCCCTGAAAACTGAAGTAGTGTGCTTATGTATTATTGCCTAGGGCAGGGGTCCCTAACCACCGGGCTGTGGACCGGTACCGGTCCGTGGGTCTTTTGGTACTGGGCCGCGAAACAATGATAATCTTTCTGAAATTTTTAGTTATTTTATTTTCATGAGTTTCCTGGGTCTCTTATTTTGAAAAATCGCTGTGTGCGCGATCACGCGGTCATAGCGACAAGATTTTCACTCAGACGTCAATGCGGCAGTGACTCGTTTATAACGCCGATGAGGAACTCCGACTGTGTCGTTCAACTCTTAAACCCCGAGGTCAGTGGTCACTAACCACCCTTACCTTAGGCTTATTGTAAATTCATATTGACGGGAGGGGTCAAAGGTCACGTCATAAATCATATTCATGTGACGGGTGGGGGGGGAGGGGGGGTTAAAGGTTAATGGATGTCATATGTTTCCGTAGAATCAAACTGTTCACCATCAATCAGATTCATTTGTCAGGTGGGTTCGGATTAATGTGTTCCCTCCGGACCAAAGTAAACTTTTAAGGATAAAGTTATCATGAAATATGACTTCTTATCTCGACAGGGGTCAAAGGATAATGTGTTCCCACGGAATCAAACCGTTTGAAGAGAAAAACCTATAGCAGATGTGTGAACTACCTCGAACCTTTTTTACCCACAAAGTTAAAAGGTTTGAACACACACACACACACACACACACACACACACACACACACACACACACACACACACACAGTACACAAAGGCTCACTGAATGACGTGATTAGGATGTAATTATTGAAATTATATACTGTTGCCCTTTGACCACCTAGGGGCGATTTTAAGGATTTTGAGATGTTGGGGATCTGTGACATCATCATCATATGGTGGCGAAATTCTGAACCCTGCACAAGACACATTCTCATACACACCCAAACTGTCTGCTAAGATGTCAGCATGACCTTGTGGCACACACTCATACTCACCTGCACCCTGCACAAGACACATTCTCATACACACTAGTGATGGGAAGTTCGGATCATTTTACCGACTCGGACCTTTGAGTCTCATTCAGCAAAATGAACGAATCTTTTT
>JAQLOM010175864.1:0-10918 GCA_030068315.1 Chrysichthys thysi | reverse complement strand
ATTTTTTTATTGGTTAATACAGGCAATGGGTGTTATTTACACATTTTCACATGCAGCATGCATATACAACTCATAGTGACCTATTGTATTTCAAAAATAAGAAGTATTAAACGGTTTTTCGTGCAATGACTACTTTAAAGGATAAGCAGTATAGATAATAAATGGAATGAATGTAACCTAAACCCTAAAATTCTTAGTGCTTTTGTTTTAAATTTGGAGTTGTAGATATCATGATAACATTACAAGCTATTATCATGCATCACTTTCATAAAGGTAACCCCATAGCTTTCAAGCCTATAAATAGTTTTCTGAGGTTGTGTCAAAAAACTTGCTCGCCTCTTGTCTCAGGTGGCTCATTCTATACAGCAGAAGCACTGGACCAGGCCCGCCAGCATTACTTTAGTTCCTGGGCTCCAATCCTCCATGCCACGGTGCTCTGGCTTAACAGCAATGAGCTTCTCATGACTGATGAGGGACCAGCCAGCCTCTCTAGACCAGTCACCCCTACCTCAATGGGCCAGTCCACCACATGTGACAGCGCAAAGTCTGAAGAGGACATTCGTGTGGAGCGTCTTTACCTCATCCTAGGTCAGGAAATGGCACAGAAAGACAATTTCATATATCTGCACATATACCTACACAACCTATACCAGACTTGGGTTATACTAAGAAGTTATTATCATTATGTTGACCACTATGGATAACTGTTCTGATTAAATGGATTATTTTAGTTTTAGGATTATTTTAGTTTTAACTAGAATTATTGAATACTGATTAATTATATTTTCTGGGTTTGGTTTTTGTAGGCATCAGTGTGGAGTTTCTGTGCTCACCTCACTCTCAGAATCAAATGGAAAACATCATCTCATGTCTTCATGCATTGCAAGCTTTACTCAAAGTGCCTTGGCACCGTTCCAAAGTGGGCAATGATCAGGTAGTCCAGCCATCATACAGTGATCTAATTAAATGAAATACAGTTGGTTTATTTTTTATATGCCTATCTTCCATAAGTGGTGATACATGTAATGTATTAAAAACCACTGTTAAAGGAATCCTTCCGTATTTAAGGATCAAGAAATATATTTTATGGTTTGTGCTTTAGGGTGTTTTGTCAGGTGATTAATTTGATTTTTACAGGGCATATTTTAGTTCAGGAAATGGTTGTGTAGAAATGTTTCTAAGTATTATGTAATGGTACCTGTGAAAGTTGGAGTTGTTCTCTGGATTTTTTGGAGTGTTGACTAGTAATAATACTATAAAGTTGCAAACTGGATTTTATATCTCAGGGCTCCTACTGAGAAGCAAGGAGTTTCTTATCATGTTTAAAGATGCTCCAAACAAAGTAAGGTTTGACCTCTTGCTTATGAAGTTGGTGAAATTGTTAAGGTCAGAATTTGTTGGACAACACTGAAATACAGTGGAACCTCTAGTCACGAACACCTCCGAGCATGAACAAATCGGTTCCCGACCACAAAATCCGCCAAAATTTAGCATCTGGTCACAACCACATAATCGGGTGCCGAACAAACACAGCCTTGGCCATTTTCCCCTCCTGCTTTGTACGCGACTGTCACGGGTGCTGGCAACCCGCAAGAACTAAAAAAAACTCCATTTCCCATGAGCACCCGCGCCCGCACAACATGGCGGAGAGACTCTCTCGTTCAGCGTCACCTGATTACTAACCAGGTGCAGGTGTACCTGCCTCATATGGTCTATGTAAGACACACACATTCAGTGCGTAGCATTAGCCTAGCCCTCGTGGATACTATTGCCAAGCCTTTGATTACTCTGCCTGATTTATTGTGTATGACCCGTTTTGTCTTTTGGATTTTCTGCCCTTTGCTTTGCCTCTGATATTCATGTTTGCTGTTTCTGGTTCCTGACTTTTGCTATTGCCCTTCAGATTCTGAATATTGCCTTTCCTAGTTTTGTCTGTTCGCCTGATCGTTTACCTTTGCCTCACCTGACTACGTCCTTGCCTTGCCCTTGTCTGTACCTCTGCTTTTGGTTTAATAAACCTGGTTTTTATTGCACATGCATCCTCCAGCTCTGAGTATTCCTGACAGCAACGTTTTCCCATTTTCTGTTTGAGTATTGCGCAATTGTGTATTGCATACCTAACACAGATGTGCATGTCCCTTTAATCGGTCACACGTGCATTCATTGGTTGTACAGTGACCTCCTCACTGCTTAACGCTGGAAGTCAACTCATGCATGGTTAGTTTTCTTGGTTGTTTGCAGTAAGTTTTTGTACAATTAAGGGTTGTTTTTTATGTGCTTAAAACTCATTAAAAAAAGTTCACAGCATTTTTTTCGTTGTGTTCTATGCATTTTTGCTTATACGTATAAGCCTTCATTATGGGTCCCAAGAAGGTGGAAATGGTAGTGAGAGTAAGAAGCCATATTGCTCCGCCACCGCTTCAGTTCTGGTCAAGCACTTGTAGTGTGAATGTGTTCAATGCATTTTTTCGGTGTATTTCTTTGTCTTTTTGCTCTATAAGGCTTCATTATGGGTCCAAAGAAAGTGAAAAGTGGAAATGATAGTGAGAGTAAGAAGCCTAGGCCAATTACCACACATAAACCCTTTACATACACTTTAAAACATGTTTTTGAGGCCTGAAACACATTAATTGTCTTTACATTCTTTTCAATTGTAAAAATTGATTCGGGTCGCGAACAACTCGGTTCACAAAACAGTCTCAGAACTGATCAAGTTCGTGAGCCAAGGTTCCACTGTACAATTTGAAATATTAAATGATATAATATTATTATTATATTACTATTTAAGGATGACAGAAATATGGTTTAACAAAAGAAAAAAGAAAATGTTGCATTGCTGTGCTGTTTTAGGCAGAAAACTGTTTCTAGCTAACTAATGATTTTAAAAATCAAGCACTAGTCACTATTCTCTCACAAAACAAAGATCTGTACTATTTCAAGCTCTACCCATATATACCTGATTTATTACTAATTAATCTATTAGTATTGTAGATCCTATACAGGATTAGTGTGCTTCTGGTTTTGGGAAGAGTTGAAATTACGGGTGACGGTGACGTATCAAGATTCCGAATAATGATTTTCCCCATCATAGGAATACACTGGAAATTACATAAACTGTTTTTATGTATTTTTATTACATAAACTAATTTATTCAGTTCTCAAGCTAAAACCATCAAAAATTCATATGGTCAATCCTAGATACACTGGGGCCCATCATGTGAAATTACAGACAGATTGCACTCATACTTCTCTCTCTATCCAACCGAGTCGCAACACCCTAGCAACCAACTGCATTAGCAGAACAACCACATAGCAACATTTTAGCAGCTACTGGGAATAGCAAAACATTTTTAACTTTTGAATATTTCAGAATTTTAAAAAATTCTTTTGAAATATTAGTAACTTTTAGCCTTTACATGCTTACATTACATTAGCGTTATTTGGCAGACACCCTTATCCAGAGCGACTTACATTTATTTCATTTAAACAACTGAGCAGTTGAGGGTTAAGGGCCTTGCTCAAGCACCCAGCAGTGGCAGTTTGGCGGAGCTTAGAGTTGAACTCTCAACCTTCCGTTCAGTAGTCCAACATCTTAACTGCTGAGCAACCACCACTTAGCTGTTTAACATTTTAAAATCAATGACAACAAGGACTGTAATATTGATTTCCTCCTTTATCATGTTTAGTGGGCTCTTTCAAGACTCAAATATCAATTTCAATATCAAAGCTCGCTTACAAACTTTAGCTGTCTAGTTGTTGTTTGTAACCATGCAAGTAGAAAAGGTTTCCGGCATGAATACTTAGCAACAGTAGACAATGGAAACAATAACACCACAGGTTGTAAGATTGTAGTAGCTCTTTAATTGATAATTGTTATTTGTGCTAATTTTAGAAGTACGTACAAATTAAAACTGTAATAAAAGCTTGATTTTTTTTTTTTTTACTGTATTCTGGATCATATTGTTCATGTGTGGGCTTGAATGTGTGTGTGTGTGTGTGTGTGTGTGTGTAGGTACTGAGTGTGGAGCTTCTCCGTGTATTGCACAGGCTTATAGTGACGCGAGAGTTTCCACAGATCCAGCTGGCTGTGTTGGAATTGGTGCAACAGGTGGTGTGTGCCACTCAGGAGCATGTTAAAGAGAAACGCCACAGTGCTGAGGGTGAGCTTGTAACATATGTGCACACAGAAGAGTTTTAAAACAGAACATTTGCATTTCAGGGAATCAAGGAAAGAAATGTTTTAAATGCATAATTTAATACTCACACTACCACAATAATGTTTATTTATATTAACGAAATAACGCTTAGCAAATGTCAAGTAGATATTGGGATGCATTACTAATTGCTGAGATGCCATCTTCAGGCCAAAATTTGCCTAGGAGAACTCACAATTCACTGAAGAGAAAAGAATGCGGGTCGTGAAAAGATGCATTTGGTTAAGTAGTGGTTTTCTCCCCAGTTTGGTCATCTGCCCATCAGTGAGAGGGTGTAGGCCAGGGCTATTCAAATGGCGGCTTGTGTGCCGAACCTGGCCCTTTAACGAATTTAATCCAACCCTTTCATCATTTGTATATTTTAAAAAGTGTAAAAAAAAATATCCAATAACAACAATTATAATAATAATAATAATAATAATAATAATAATAACAATAACAATAACAATAACAACAACAACAACAACAATTGATTTTCATTCATTACCCTCATCGATGACACTCCCGCTCTTGACGCAGCTGTACAAGGGCCAGGTTGGACTACTTTTTTTTTTTTTATTATTTATTACTAATGCAAACAAGAATCAATATACTACAATGTGACAAGTACAACATTCACTCAGAATGGGTGCTTTCAAAATATACATTCCCAATAAAATAAATAACACAAAGAAAAGGAAAGGGAAAAAAGATGTTAAACTACTTCCTACTTGCAGCTACAACCGAGAGAGCAGGCTATGCTAACACCGGCTATGCATTTCATATTGTTAACAGTAGCCTAAATGCCCTCAACTCTTAAAAAATGGAAGTGGATCTTGAAAATTGACAGTTCAGCACCTGAATGCACTCCGGCTGTTTGAGCAGAGGGAAGTTAAGTTTGAATAGAAAAAAAAAGTTAAATGCACCATTGTTATTAAAACATCAGCATGCTTCTATTACAAAGGTGCTTTGTTTTTCCCTGTCCTTTTGTAATGCTCAATCGTTAAAATTATTAAACAAGGTGGAGAAAAACTAAAAATGTGCATTATTTTTTATTATTTTAAATTCCTATATGTTTACAGGTCAGACATAGGAAATGTAAATGTCCAGCCCCTCGACACTTCACTTTTTTCAAATCTGGCCTTTCTCAATAAGTAATTGAATAGACCTGGTATAGGCTAACAGTTGCTTCCACTTGTAGAAAATTCTAGTAAACTTTTGTGCATTAAAATCCCCGGAGGTTAGCAGTTTTTGAAGAAAGTAAGTCAAATGATTCTGTCTGGCTCCAGCAACCCTGCCACGGTCACTGAGATCATATTCTTCCCTGTTCTGATGTTTGATGTCAACTGTTATGTCCACCAGTTCATTTTTTGTAGAGCTCGGCAAGATTTAACGCACTCCTCAGATCCTGTAAACATCAACATTAACTTAAGCAGCAATTTACTGTTACTGGATAATTGCACAAATGAGCTATAGTATAGTTGTCCTCTTAAAGTGGCCGATAAGAGCAGGGGTCCCCAACCACCGGGCCGCGGACCGGTACCGGTCCGTGGGTCTTTTGGTACCGAGCCACAAAACAATAATAACCTTACAGAAATTTTCATTAGTTTCCTGCCTATCGTATTTTGAAAAATTCCACTGTCGTCGCACTACTGCACGTGACTCAGAGAGCGTAGCGGTTCCATCGCAACATTTTGCACCCCCCACCCCTGGTACCGACCTCTTACCTTGCAACAGCTACTTTACACGAGTATATATGGTTATGAATTTTTAAGCTTATGAATCTATAATTATATCCATATATCCGTAATGAGCAAGTCAGTGCTGATGGTGACAGTGGAAAAACTCCCTGAGACAACACAAGGAAGAAACCTTCAGAGGAACCAGACTCAAATGGGGGAACCCATGCTCATTTGGGTAACACTGGATAATGTGATTAGAATAAAATTCCTTCTATAACTGTGTTATATGGTTAAAAAGGACACTTGTTTAACCAATAAATTCACTATACAGTCGATCCTCTCATTAACGGACTCATTAACTAGTCCGTTGATGTGAAGTGTGTTAGTATGGGGGTTTAAAATAGTGGAAATACAAGGAAAAACACCACTAAGGTCCATAAAAGTGCTCCCCAAGTACTGTACACATGACAAACAGTATAATGAACAAAATAAATCGGTAAGTACATTAAATACTAATGTAAATAAATATGTAAATACAATTGAAAATGTTATTTTACCTTATGTGTGTTCACACCATACTCCTAGTCAGAAACACCAGACTTCTTAATGAGGTCTAATTTCTGGCCAATACTAAGATGGACACGCTTTCTTTTACCGCTACACTTATCTTTGGGTGGCATAATGATGGCACTGGGCAGAAAAACAGTGAAAAACACCAAATAATCGCCGAAAAAAACATTTGGGCTTCACAACGACAGCTCAACTGACGCTTGTAAACAACTAGTTGCACGCTCGCCACCGCGTCAGTTTTATCAACTGATTCTCTGATGGAGACTTGGAGTGCACAACTGTTTGTGGCAAAAGAAATCCTTAAGTTATCATGGCAATTGTAGCCCTAAGCTATTGTAGCTCTACCACCTGTGTAAACAGCAGTCTAAAGCCATTTTCACAGTTTCTAAGTGCATCTGTAGGCTGTTCATATGGGGCCATCCTCAGCAGGAGCAAGTGGGTTCCGAGTGATGAGAACTCTGACTAGAATTAGGACATCAGGATGGATCAGGCAGGTCCAGCGTGCGACAGCATCCAAATATCCCAGGTTACTAAAACACTCTATGCCCAAGAGCTCTCCAGATCTGCTCCTATAGCCAAAAAGCTATTAAAAAAGGCTTGACTAAACAAATTATTATTTTCATGTGCATATCTTCTTGTTATAGTGAGGGCAATGAGGGCAAAGTAAGGACAATGTTCTCATTGCAACATTCTGGAGTAACGTATGTGCTGTTTATGCACCTACTGGAACATAACAGAACATAACAATGGAAGCCAATACCCTGTTAACGAATAATATTCACCAGAGGTAGCATATATAAGGGAAAAAGCAGTGGGCCTAAAACAGAACCTTGTGGAACATAAAACTGTAGCTTACTATGTGTAGAGGGGTGTAACGAGGGGGCTGCAGCGCGCTAGTGATCAACGATCCAGATCCCCGGAGTACTTAACCGGGTTTTAGTTCCGCCTTGCGCGGTTTCACTTTCACACACCTGCAACCAAATTCATGCACAGGTATATAACAAGCCAGTCGCTCCCGAATCCTCGTCCGGTCACCAAGGTTTTACACGGTCTGCTACGGCTTGTTTTATTTAGCCTTATTGTGGCAGCTTTTGTGTATATTGCCTATGTCCCATGCCTCCTTCCCAGAGTATCCCTCAGCTCAACCCAACGGGCCTGCCGTGAACCTCGGCCTCCCTTTCTCCGTTGGCTCAGCTCCAGCGTATCACTCTGTGAATCGTCTTGGGCATTTATACCGAGCACGAGGTTTTGGACTTGATTTCACGATGGACTATACACAGGGGATTGTATGGATGCACAGCTGCTGATTCATTGTATATACACTGGTGTAAATAAAGCACATTCTGAGCAACTCTGCGTTTCCCTTGGCATCTGTCATGACAAGGGGTCTCCATTTACATGAACAAACTGATAATTATCAGTCAAATAAAACCTGAGCCAGGAAAGTGCTGTTTTCTTAACTGCACAAAATTTTCTAATCCTTCAAGTAGAATAGTATGATCAGTGGTGTCAAAAGGTGCACTAAGGTCAAGTAACAATGGTGCATGTTCATCTTATTCCTAATTAATTTTGCTACAATATTAAATAAGAATCAAGGATTATTTTTGTTATCTTTATTAGGGGGAGAGATTTATTTTTTGTTGTTTATATATAGGCCAGGAGGCTCTTCTTACATGCTGATTGGAAATATTATCAATATAATTTAGTTTGACACCTTTTATGTTCTGAGTGGATGTATGTGTCATCATTTTCAGTGGAACTACATTATCGAGAGTATAGCGAAACCTGCACACCAAGCATTTAGGTGCCTGACCAAGTTCTTTTTGCCTGATCAAGTTCTGATCTTCTTGTCTTTATTAATCACTCCTCCAGTAGTACCCATCAGCCCAGCTCATCAAATGCTGATGCAACTGAAAACAACTTGGGTTTTTGTGGGTTATATGGGATTGCTGTTAATGTGACATACTTTGTGCACAGTGGATGATGGTGCAGCTGAGAAGGAGACAGTGCCAGAGTTTGGTGAGGGCCGGGACACTGGTGGCCTGATTCCAGGAAAGTCTTTGGTGTTTGGATCATTGCAGCTGTGTCTTAGCACACTACTTCGGAAACTTCCACAGCTAAGTCCTCAATTGACAGGCAGCCCCAGTGGACAGAGAGGTATAGTCTCCTCCCTAAGTGACAGTGACCACACTCTGATCACCTTGGCTTTAGGGATCCTCTCAGAATTGCCTTCCATTTGTTCTCCTGAGGGTAAGTGGGGAAGATAAAATATGGGTAATCTTTTAAAGCTACATAAATTTTTATATATGCAATATTGGCCTCTTTATCCATATAATTTGCAAAGTAAATGATTTGATTGGTTGGATATTTATTTTTGATATGATTTTAGGAAGATATCGATATATTGTATCGAATATAATTTTGCCGAATTTGGAATTGAGTTCAGAAACAATAGTGCACAGTGCATTCTATTAATAAGCATGGCACGGTGAAAATATGCCTCCCTGTTTCTTAGTGGTGGGATTCTTCAGGCCCTTTACGATTTAGTTCAACTTTGATTCAGGTGCTATAATGCAGGGTACATGATAAAATATATCTCATAACAGTCTCATGTGTTGATCTTGATGCACCTCTATTTTCTGCATGATGAACTGTTGATTTTACAGAGCTTGCGTACAGCAAGAGTTCGAAGTTTGGCTTGATATCTGCTAGCTAGCTAGTTTGGCTAATTTTGATCATATACATAGTGCACACTCTAACCTTTATGTTTAGCCTGCATCTTTACACCAATCAGATGGTTTAGACCTGTTGTCAACTATATATTTTGGTCAAAAATGTATAATTTATTTATTTATTTATTTTATTATGACTTGCATCAGATTGTTTTAAAACTGATGTGTGGCTTTTCAATGGCAATACCGGTGCTCCCCGAGTTACGATGGCCCGACGTTTTTTTGAAGTTATGATGGTGGTTGTGATCCGCTAAATATTGTAAAATATTTAGAAAATATTCAACATTCACAGGCAGGCATTGCAAGCCGGCCAACGTAACAGCATATGACGTACACAGACATTCAGACGACACCCGGAAATGCCACACATTCTCCCATAATTCAGAGTTACCATGTGTATCGGTGTACTGTATGGTGCATTACCTCGGATTATTTTTGTGATTATTACCGGAACAGCTTCGGCAGCAGCTGTCTGTAGACAGAGCTCAATATTTGTGTAGCAGGGTGTCGCGGCTGGACGGAGCTCAGATACATAGTGCTGCGGCCAACATTATACAGGTGTGTGGATCTATTTGGCAAACTCTCTCTTTTGACAGAAATCTGATTGAAATTAAATCTCGCTTAAATGCATGAAATATCGGTCTCCCTGTTAGCAAAACAGAGCACATAAGAGCTTGTAGCACCATGGAGCATGACAAAAAAACTCTACAAAATAAATATTAAAACAAATGAACTTCAACTAATAACATAACTGCATATTCTTTAAAGCTTAAATAACACAAGAGAACTACACAATCACTCATTTTACCATATTAAAACTTTACAATTCATTTTCATCACAAGCAGCATTAAACACTGCCCTCTGCCTCAACCAGGAAGTAAACAGTAAACAGTAAAAGTGACAGTACCAAGAATACAGACACTTCCAAATTGCACTTTTTCTTTAAATGGAACTGAACACAAATATTTGATCTAATCAAATAAAAGAACAGTTGACATGTTGGTGAAGTTTCAAACAAACAGGAAAAACAATAAGTTATAAATATATAATTTCAAACTGGTTACATAAGCTAGGCTAAGCAAGGCTGAGATACCTAAGCCAAGCTAAGTGGTTCAACACAGTTGGTCAACTTATGATATTTTCGACTTACAATAGGTGTGGCCGAACGCATCTCCATCGTAACTTGAGGACTACTTGTATAAATATATTTACCATAATATAATTTTGGGGATCTGTGCATCAATGCAGCATCATTTAAAGAGAGAATCAAGTTATGTCTAACAATTTTGTTTTTTCTACATGCTGTAATTCTGATCATTTATTACTTGGGTCTGTTTTTGTTTTTTTTTTACTCCAGGCAGTGTGTCAGTGCTGCCCACAGTGCTCTATCTGTTGCTTGGGGTGTTGCGGGAGTTGGTGAGGGAATATAGAGGAGTAGGCACAGAGACACTGGTGCCTGGGATACTTCAAGCACTACGTACAATCCTATCATCTCCCATGAGCAGAGTGGAGAAAAGTCGCCGTGCCTGGGTTCAGCTGCTGCGCTGTGCTCTCAGTACACTGCTTACATGCTGGGATACAGGTAAAGCTACACTCAAGGTCAGTGTGGTGGTCATATAGTGGCCCCTTTGTGGGACCACTAACCAGGTGGGCTACAGCTGATCTACAGACGTGGACAAAATTGTTGGTACCCTTCTGTTAAAGAAAGAAAAACCCACAATGGTCACTGAAATAACTTGA
>JAQLOM010175843.1:0-10919 GCA_030068315.1 Chrysichthys thysi | reverse complement strand
CTCTGTTTTGTGGTGAAAAATAAATAAATAAGTAAGTAAATAAATAAATAAATTGGATGCCTCCAGCATATCCCAACTTCAAGTGGTGCTCTTTCACAAATTCTGGCTCTCCTGGAGCTTTAATCAGCATCCTCATGGGCAGTTACCATGACAACCAGCTCTCCTATCAGAAGCCAGACGTGTGTTAGTCCAGGCTCTGAACTCGAACCTTAGCACAAACAGCAATTTTGACATTCTTTTGGGTCGAGTGACCTGACGCAGTTAGAATACTCTAATGTGTGTGTGTGTGTGTGTGTGTGTGTGTGTGTGTGTGTGTGTGTGTGTGTGTGTGTGTGTGAGATCGAGAGATTACACTCCTGTACATAGTTATATATCCTGTACTCAGGTGATCATTAACGCTGAGCGCACCACTCACACAGGAAGCGTCTGTGCGACGCTGGGCCGGATATTTCCCTTCCACAGCTATACGTGCTCCACAGTGTTGTGCTGGAGATGCAGGAGGGTGTTCCAGGAAGTCTAACACAGCCTGCACACGTGTGTCAGATGTGTCACAGGAAGTCACACGAGCATGCATCTCAGACAAGCTTGACACTTATGGGTCACGTAGTACAGGTTCGAACGAAGCCATGCACAGCATTACAAAAAGGCAAAACGTAAACAGGAAGCCAGGCTTTTTGAAGGAAATCACGATGTTTTTCTGAAACTGTAGGTGACTTCATAACATCGTGACGCCATCCTATTCCATAGTTACCGTAATCCCCAACCTTGGCACCGTTCTATCAAACGCGTGCTGACTCAGAGTCCTACTCGGACGCTTCGACTCAGGCGGAGTGCCTGAGAGCACGATTATGCTAATGGGAACGCGGCGAGCTTTTGTGCCTAACAAGGAGAATGGCAATGAGACAGGGGCCGACTGAGGTATGGACGGAAACCACAGCGAACGAAAAAAACACAAAGAGAAAAGGTAAAGCGAGCAGCGGTGGCTGTCACATTGAGATAGATGTGTTTGCTCTGTGTTTGCGCTCTAATCGATGACGAATATGGCATCGTGGACAGACGGGAACATTTTCAGGCCTCATGGCTGCACGTCCATCAGCAACGATGGAGACGCACGCTATAAAATCGATGGACGTTATTTCGGGAGGTGGGCGGGGCTCCAGGCGTCTCTTCATTTATATTCCTGTCGAGGATCACGCCGCCTCCCTCCGACGCTCACGAGCATGAGCTAGATCTTGATTATTAGCATGTTCGAGGTCTCGCGTGACTTCACGGAGTCGTAAAGCACGATTCGACATCTAATGGGGCAATTACGTCCTGCAGAGGAAACCATCTTCATCCATCATCCTTAGATGACCAAGAGCAGGGACGTGAAAGGGAGACGTGAACAGATATTATCTAATGGTTTATTTAGATTGTTTTATTTCTTCAGGTTTGTTTCTCGGTGCTTTTTTTTTCCTCCTCCCTAAATTTAGTTCTGACATCTTGTTTCTTTTTTTTGTTTGTTTGTTTCCTTAATTCTTAATTTAAACAAATTTGTTGTTCGTTCATTCATTCATTTATTCGTTTGTTTGTTTGTTTAATTTTGTACAGCGGGCCATCAGGTGGATCAATCTTCACCTCACGATAGACCTTTAATTCCTAGAAATAAAACAAATCACGGACAATCATGGATATGCAAATAATACTTAATTAATTTTTTTTTTTCTTAAAGAAAAAAAAACACTCCCGCCCAGAATGAATCTCATCTGAAGGAAATTCAATTCTATTAATTAATAATAGAATCATTCATTTCTTATTAATTATGACTTCATCACGTGAATGATGTTTGATTTCAGACAGGGGTGCCGATAATTATCGAGCTGTCTGTAATCACGACACGGCATTTCGATGGCTGTTGATATGAAAGGTTCTCCGGTTGCTCCTCTGAGAACTTCTTTCCAAGAACCTGTAATCACAGTATCCCTTTCACCATTAAAGAACCCTCAAAGAACCCCCCAGTAAAGCACAGCGAGGAAAAAAACACCTTTTCGAGCTTTAATCTCCGCTCTAACGCCTTTCAGGAGCTCGGTAACCTCAGAGAGGGTTCCTGAGACGCTAATCTCCTCCGTCCCACCTTCCATTAGCGCTTGGTTCTCGGAGTTCTTTGAACTATAAATGATTTTTATCTTCTTCCTCCACACCAGCACCTCCAGGAAACACACACGCACACCTTGAGTTAGATAATCACATCCCACGGTTTATTTTCTGTCTAATCAGGGGGAAGTCCTGCGTCAGGCAGCAGCTCTCTCCGTGATGTGTTTTGAAGGCTGTATTATTAATGAAAGTTTATTAAAAGCAAAGTGTGCTGTGTGGAGGATACGGAACGCGTCCGTTTGCTCACGCTCTGTTCTCTATTTCCTCTCTATGTTTGACGCAAAATCGAACCTTCGCCCAAATCAAACAAATTACGTGACGCCGTAGTGTGTGGATACGTCCCAGGAACTGGATTTCAGTTCAGAAATCCAGACGTATGATAATGCGACGTCATAACCTGAATAAATAATGGAGGAATACTGATGATACGTATATAGGTATGGAGGTCAGGATGTGCTCAGGTGTAACGGACAAAATAACATTTCAGTTTTTTTATTCTTGAACTTTCCAGGACATTTCCGTTTTTGGATTAAACCAAGAGAAACTGGCAACGAATAAAACTTATATTAACTAAATAATGAGTTAGATAGGGATGGCACAGTGGCTGAGTGGTTAGCCTTGTCGCCTCGTAACAAGAAGGTCCTGGGTTTGATCCCCGGGGTCGTCATGGGTGCCTTTCTGTGTGGAGTTTGCATGTTCTGTCTGTGTGGGTTTCCTCTGGGTTCTCCGGTTTCCTCCCACAGCCCAAAGACATGCACATAGGGGATTAGGCTAATTGGTGACTCTAATTTGACCGTAGGTGTGAATGTGAGAGTGAATGATTGTCTGTCTCTGTGTGTCGCCCTGCGCTGGATTGGATTGGCGACCCGCCCAGGGTGTAACCCCGCCTCTCTCTCACCCGAAATCAGCTGGGATTGGCTCCAGCTTCCCCCCCTGTGACCCTGAACAGGATTAAATCCCAGAAGACGAATAAAGACATTGTCTGGAAAGCATAACCAAGTCAAAGGAATAAACGAAAAAAAAAGGACAATGGAAAATTTGTTGATTGTTATTTCAAAAGCACCCATTTTTCTCGTGAGGATCAGAAACAGTAGAAATAAAAATCCGTGTGAATCAAAAAAAAGAAAAAAAAAGAAACTGAAACCGAACAAAGTTGTTGTTGTTGTTGTTGTTGTTGTTTTCCCTGTCCTTGTTGTTATTACTGATAAATCATATAGAGTTTTGTTATTTTATTTTATTTCATTTTTTTTAACTCTAAAATCATTTTCACCATCTGTTCTGCACTGGAGAGAGCACTGGATCCACCAGAGTCACACTCCTTGTATGTACACACGTACTTGGCCATTAAAGCTGACTCTGATCCTGATTAATTCAGTGCAAAATAATCCACTTCTAGCTTTAATGGCTTTGGATAGTGTCCTGGAATGATTCCACATACGCTGAGAGGAGGAACGTGATCATCTCCCGCGAGTGTCGCAACGCAAAAGGCTTCCAATTAGGAGCTATAAATAATAAAAACACCCGGTGAAATCTCCTAATAGTCCTTTCGGTAACTGACCCAGAAATAGTCCACGGACTGCAAACTGATTTTTTCCTGAAATTCCTCTCGTACACGTCTCAATGTCAGACGCGAATGACTAACACGCATCATCGTAGAGCAAGAAATGGATGTGATGGGATCTCAGTTTGCCCTGGAGGTCAGGAAACGGTTAATCGTCTCAAAACGATCGGGTCGGGAACGTGAACAACGGGCCAGCTGGCTCGCGTTTGCTGTTTTTGTAGCTACTGCTGGCACCGGGCGTGTACTGGAGACGAGCCAGCAATGGTGGGAGCATTCAGATTATTTACAAAGGAGAGGATTTCTTTCGCATTGCGGCCTGATTTGTTTTCGCCCATGCTCTGCTATTTCTTCGGCAATTGTTTCCAAACCTAATCGGTTTCCTTTTCGCTAATCATCAAGTAAATCATCCGTTTGGGCGTCCTTCCACTGAGTGTCGTCACCGCCACACACCGATGTTGATGATAACAATGATCTGCTCATTAGAGTGAATTCCCATCTGACTGTCTGCATTCGTACCACATGGGTCTCCTGTATACGGATATTTATCTCATCTAAGTGAGTCAGGCATCCAAAAGTGAGTCAGGTCTGAGTCGAATCGAAAATAAAAATAAAAAAAACCTCCGATCTGTATCATGTCGGGTTCTAGACATCACCAGGAAAACTAAACTGGTCGTCTCCTGACCTGATCATAATGGATAAAAATTTGAGTCGATTGTAAAGTACAGTAATCCCCCGCGATATCGCGGTGCGCGTTCCGTGTCCCCGGCTATTCGTGGATTTTTACTTCGAATATATCAAATACTTTTTGCGGTTTTCCCCGGTATTATAAAATATAAACATAAATAAAAATGGAGTAAAATATGAATAATTTATAAAATACAGTACAGTTATACAAGAGACAAAGAACCTGTAGCGTTGTTTATGAAAACACAGTGTGGGGATACTGAAAAAAACATATGGCTGGAGGAATGAGTCTGGCCAATCAGAATGCCCTGTTCATTTAACCTTGGTTGTGATTGGCTGCTGGCTACGACGAGTATGGTTGGGGAGAAGCAACCAGCATTCGCCAACATCCCAGTTCTTCACACATTGCAGTACTCACTATAAATGTGATGTTTCTACAAATTCGACACAAAATTCGCCTCGCTATATGCTCGCAAATGTTTTCTTTATTTTTATGTGTTTAATTGTGTCTAGAAAGTGTTTAAAGAGTGTGGGAGGATCATTTAGGGCTTAAACTATTTTTTTTAAAAAAAGCATTTAGGGGTGGCGTCCGTGTATCCCAGAATCTCATCTTTCAGGGAAAGTTTTGAAACGTAACCCCTGCGAAAGATGAGGGACTACTGTACTCTAAAGTTTATGATTCTTTGGATTGTCAAACCGTATCGCCATGACAACAAGCTCCTGAGAAGATACAGAAACAGAAAACGGAGCAAGATCTCGAACTTCATCGAACCTCCTTGTTATAGTTCGTGGGCTTTATGTTCAACGAGGGTGCCAATAATTCTAATCCATCTCTAACATATACGCTATACTTCAGTGATGGCCCCAGGCGGCGGCGGCGAGTGTGTGGGTGAGTGACGGCCATGTTGTTAACTGAACCTCGCTTTGAATAAAAGGAGTAATTGTGTTGAATATGGAGCAGTGCGAGAGAGCAGGAACAAAAAAAAGAAATAAACAATGCAAAATCACATTTCCCAAATGCGGTCCGCCCGCTGGAAGACAAATAACTTTTGTTCTCTGGGTATCAACCAACTGCTAGATCTGGAGTGGATAATGCTCTTAAGGTGGAACGGTGACACGCAAAAACACAGATGTTTTGAATTAAACCTTTGATTGAGCAAAATGTTCAGCTGGACAGAGGATAAATAGCATATAATAAAACACCGGGGACTAAAATCCAAAAGGTACCTCAGTCGGGATATGCAGGTGCTGAAGTACGCCTTTCGGAGGTCACGCCTCTAAAGTTAACAGATTATTCCTGAAAACAAGCGTCTGCAAGTAGCATAGACGCAAATCACAGGTTTCTGTTCAGACGCTCATTTTAATAGGTTATGGTTTCTATAGTAACGGCTCCCTCACAGGGATAACAATGAGCTAAAAGAAAAAGAAAAAAAATACGTGTGAAACCGTTGAGATGGTGACGTTTTCTTGAATTCTACGAAACGTGTATGGAAGGAGTCTCCAGTGTCAGCACTTCAGAAGGATTTTCCAAAATATTAAGGACAGAGGAGTTTATGCTCCCTTGTGGTTTCTTGATAACATGACGAGCTGCATTATTTTTCTGTCTTATTAACAAGACAGAGAAAGACTAAAGTGCATCAGACTGAGCTGAATGACATGATTCCAGCCAATCAGAAACAAGGAGCGTATCCCATCCAATCACAGGACAGGGAGCATATCTCAGCCAATCACAGGGGCGTATCCCATCCAATCACAGGACAGGGAGCGGATCCCATCCAATCACAGGACAGGGGGCGTATCCCAGCCGATCATAGGACAGGGGGCGTATCCCAGCCGATAACAGGACAGGGGGCGTATCTCAGCCGATCACAGGGCAGGGAGCGGATCCCATCCAATCACAGGACAGGGGGCGTATCCCAGCCGATCATAGGACAGGGGGCGTATCCCAGCCGATCATAAGACGGGGGCGTATCCCAGCCAATAACAGGACAGGGGGCGTGTCTCAGCCAATCACAGGACAGGGGGCGTATCCCAGCCAGTCACAGAACAGGGGGCGTATCTTAGCCAATCCCAGGACAGGGAGAGATGGGGATGTGGTAGTTAGTGGTGTTGCTTTGGCAATGCTTCTTCTTGAATTTGGGGGGTGGAGCTTCTGATGCAGCGCTCAGAGGAGGTGGGTATTTGTTTGACCGTAGAGTTCAAATATCACCAATCGTTCTCCAGAATCAATGACTCCACCTTTAGGTGAGAACAGGAAGTAACTTGTTGAATAACTTTAAACCATATGATGTCTTTATTTATAAAGAAGGACAAAAATTTTTAAGAAAACTGCTGCGGTAAAAGCGGAATCGAACCCTTCAGGATGTTTCGGGAAATGAGTCGACTTTGTCGTGGGCAGAGTAACTTATTCCACACTGACGTTTCCTTCCTGTTTTAAGGCGTCATATGACTTTTAAAACATTTCTCGCGCAGCATCGTGTGCGTGCGTCCATGTTGGATAGAACCCAAGATGCACTTACTCTGATTGGTTCTATTATGATGAAGCGTGGATGCATTAACTATTACAGCGCATGAGAGCCTGACGTAGGTAATGGCCATGATTGCTCTCCATTTACGATAAATGGCCCGACTCTCAGTCAGAAATGACCATACCTGCTCACACACTGCTCCCACACGGCTCCTGAGCTCTCTCTTGGGTTTTTTCCCCCTAAAACCAGTGCTATCACAGGACGTGTGTGTGTGTGTGTGTGTGTGTGTGTGTGTGTGTGTGTGTGTGTGTGTGTGTGTGTCATGTTCTCTCAAGCTGTGTATTCTCAGACAATGTATTGTATATGATTGCAGCAACCTGGTTTCCTGGAAGGAAATCAAGAATTAGCCATTTTTACGCAGCATTGGTCGCAAGTGGGCTCCTGGCTGCCATGTTTTGTTTTTTTCTCTTCTATAGCGCGTGGCTAATGATGTGTGGACCCACAAGGAGCACAGCTAGTCATGGGATAAAACCATCTCTTTGACCATAAATCAACAGTCTTCCTAACAATCTACAAGGAAACTCTCTCGTGTTTAAACATCGGCTATAAGAAGAACCGAAAAAGCAGTGGGTTCAGTAGCATCCTTTAGCAACTGAAACCTGGAATCGCTAAGTTATTCTAAGTGGGATTAGCAGTTCAGTCAAAAAGAACAAGCTATTACATAAACCTTTGTGTAGAAAAGGATTTGTTTGTTTTACCATGCTTATTTTTGTGAACAAACCCATTCCAACATGGAAAAAACGTCCTTCGGTGTGCCGGCTTGGCTATCGCTGGTCTTTATTGCTAATTGAAAGCAGCTGTGTTAGCGGTTAGCGGTATGACCAGCATTATGCTGAGAAGTGCACTAATCCACTGCTGGCTCTCAATAATACTTCATTCATCATCATTTATTCTGTGCCACTGCTGGGAATTCTCATCTCAGACGTCCTGCTACTTTTTTTGACATCAGTACTCATGGTCTGAACTTTCCAAGAAAGATCACTTGTATCTGGCGCACCTCCATGCAATCTGATGATATATATATATATATATATATATATCCGCTACATCATGTAATAATAAAAAACCAGAAGTAGCTGAGAAGGAGTGAGTCGTCTTACGGGATCACACGTAGATCAAACCGCCTGCTTTATTACTGCCTTCACAATCTCGCTTTCAAAACTGTTTAAATTCCCTGCTTTTCAAGTGGAAGTTCTCGAGCTTAAAATCATACACATTTAGATGTTTTAGTTTATTACCTGCGACATAAAATATAGCTACATTAAATGATAGAAAATGATAGATAGTTAAGTCCTGAACCGCAAGATGTAAAAAAAAAAAAAAGAAAAGTGCTATCTTGGTAAATTTCATATTAATTTGTTCCGTCATTGGTTTTAACATAGTTTTTGAAACTCATTCAACGGTACACTAATCCCCCGCTATATCACGGGTCACATTTCGCGCCCCCGGCTATTTGCGGATTTTTATTTAGAATATATAAAATTTTTTGTGGATTTCCCGCAGTATTATAAAATATAAACATGAATTAAAATGGAGTAAAATATGAATAATGTATAAAATACAGTACAGTGTAGATCATATTTACACAAGAGACAAAGAACACGTAGCATTGTTCATGATAACGCGGTGTGGGGATACTGAAAAAATAATTTGTCTGGAGGAATGAGTCTGGCCAATTGGAATGCTCTGTTCATTTAAACTTGGTTGTGATTGGCTGCTGGCTACAACGCATACGGTCGGGGAGAAGCAACCAGCATTCGCCAACATCCCAGTTTCTATTCGAATTCGATACAATAATCACCTCGCTATAGGCTCGCAAATGTTTTCTTTCTGTGTTTAATTGTGTCTAGAATGTGTTTAAAGAGTGTTGGAGGATCATTTAGGGCTTAAACTATAAAAATAAATAAATAAATAAATAAATTAATTAATTAATTAATTAATTAAAAGCATTTGGGGGTGCCGTCCGTGTATCGCGGATTTTCGTCTTTCTGCGAAAGACAAGGGTTTACTGTATAAATCTTTATGTTGAATTATTATCTCCTTATTTTGACTGGATAACTGGATATTTCAAGATATCATTCGTGTGGGTATCTCAGGTTAGCTTGTTATTTCAAGATTTTATGTTATTCCCACTTAATATCTCATTATTTCAGCTTTGTTGACATTTGGTTATTTTGAGTTATTTCATTATTGGAACTTCTAGGAACATCTTGTTACTACTTGTAACGTATCATCATGTTATGTCTATGTATTTCATAATTTTGGTGGAATAACTCCATTTCAAAAGATTATCTCCTGACTTGGACATTATTTACATGACTTAAAATCTTATTATTCCTTCTTCTTTTAATATGTAGGTCTTTTATTTCACAGAGACAGACAACCATTCACACTCACATTCACACCTACGGCCAATTTAGAGTCTCCAAGTAGCCTAATCCCCTCTGTGCATGTCTTTGGACTGTGGGAGGAAACCGGAGAACCCAGAGGAAACATCCCACATGGACACGGGGAGAACATGCAAACTCCACACAGAAGGACATTCAGGGTTACCCTGGGGATCGAACCCAGGACCTTCTTGCTGTGATTATATATATATATAATTTTTATCTTATAATTATTGGAAATGTTATTATTTTTTGGTGATAATTTTTTTTAAAACATATTATGTAAGCATTCATTCTTTTGAATTCTTTATTCAGTCTAATATTATTTTTTAACTTAATCTGTAATACCACACAGTCTATCAATAAGTCTAATTTATTGGCTTTTAATCTCCTCTTTCAGACTAAATGAGACAGATGTTGCTTCAGGGGAATATATTTATTTATATATTTACTTTTATTTCTTCAACAAAATGCATTTTTTCCTGTTAATTATTCTTTCATGGGAAACACGTAAAGCATAATATTATGCTATATGTACGCATACTACCGCAATAATATTTTGTAAAAAAAAATTTTTACAGCTTGTAGACCTAAATGTGATACCTCGATGCTGACATATATCATGAAGAAATGTCACATGTTACATGTTTTGGGATTGATCCCAGGAAAAACAAAAAACTCCGGAGTTGAAGATCCAGCCCGGTTTTCCTTCATGACCAAACTGGAGGTGCGTAAGCCCTCAGCTCAAGGCAGAAACATTAGAGAGTGAAAAGACCGCAATTGCACACCATGGAGAATGACGGCGGGATCTGGTAACACTTTCCATGTGTAATGTTGGCTCATTCACAAATATTTACCAAATCGTCTCCCAAGTTTGTCTTTGGCCATTTCCCTAGCCGATGAGCTAGCTCTCCCCATTACGCGTGATAACACGTGCTTCCTCTGAGACACGGAATCCAACCATCACTCATCCACCCTGGCGAGCTCATTGCTCTCCTATCGACCGCCTGCCAATCAAACTATCATCTAATGTCAGTTCTATCCAGACCCTGATTACACATGAGGATTAAGAACGCCGACATGAACTGTCACAGCAAATCAAGGACAAATAAGCTAATCATGCTAACCACAGGTGTTCTTCAGGACCAGTTTTTGGAGGCAAAAGTGCTCGCAAGTCTCAGGATCGGGAAAATATCTCTGAACATGCCCTGTAAGGGACAATGTCATAAACAGTTATGTCAATTTATGTGGTGAATTGTGTAACATTCACACCAGTGTAAGGGACCAATGGAAGCAGGCGGGCAGGACAGTTATGTTGTACAAAATGCATGGATTTATTTTTGGACTCAAAGGGAGTGATGAGCTGTGTCCTAAGGAGCAGTTAGAAACGGTTATAAAGCCAGAAATGATAGAAATATGAGGGAGAATCGAAAAGTAAAGGCACAATCCATGTGATGGCTTCAACAGAAGTCCCTGTGAGAACCTGAACATGTCACTGTTCCACATCGTCCCAGTGCGAGACGCCGCATTAGTCGTATCGTTCATCGAGCTCCTGGATTCCTTCAGAGAAGAAGTTTTTCTTCTGCTCCCGAAGCCAGGTGAGCCCCACTTCCTTTACTTCATCAT
>JAQLOM010175809.1:0-10921 GCA_030068315.1 Chrysichthys thysi | reverse complement strand
TGTGTGTGTGTGTGTGTGTGTGTGTGTGTGTGTGTGTGTGTGTGTGTGTGTGTGTGTGTGTGTGTGTGTTTTTTTCCCCCTGCAGAGAGACTCGGTCAGAGCGCAGTAATGGGGCACTCGCAAAGACTAAAATGAGAGGAAATGAATTGAAAGCACCGGGACACGGTTTAAAGGGTCAGGCCGTGAGCGAGCACGCCTCCGGGTTTCAGCCCATTTAAGACGGTCTCGTGCGATTTAATCTAATGGAACAAGACGCGCAGGGGCCAGGGTGATAGCTGTAATATGAACGCAATCGAAAACGGTGAACCTTGGTAGCATTTAAGCTCGAAGACACTTGACACGTCGGTCTCAACATGGTTCATCGTTCTAGGAGTGTATAATTATACACTCACACGCTCACACTCACAGAAATCCCAGCACTGACGGCACCGAGTCGTAACATACAAAAGGTGTACTGTAATCCAAGACGTACATCATCATGTTAGTCTTTTTACTTCTCATTTGGGAACGCTCGGTGGATTTTAAGTTACATTGGTTTACTCTGGACAGCAAAGAAAAGGCGATTTCCTTCTTCAGTCCGCATATTCTATCCCCTGATTTAAAAAAAAAAATACAATTTTTTTATGGTGATTTAAGGGAAAGTAATTGTATTTAAAGGTGATGAGCAAGACAGAGCTGAAAAATGGAGATGTTGGTGGTGGTGGTGGGGGGGGTTCAGAAAACCTAGGCACAATCTGAATACAAGTAAGCTTTTAGACCCAGTATCATCTTTATACCTTTAAAGTACATAGGTTCGAAGACTTCAAGTATCACTGATCTACAAGCTAATTAAAGGTACAAAATGGGCCTGCTTGATGATTGCAGTCATAGCGCGCGTTGGGGGGGGTGCCAATAATTTGTGCAGTCTTTGAGCAGTGATGGATTGTAGCATGAGAGGTCCTTGGGCAACCTTTACCTAATGAGATCCGAGTGGTAAAGCGGATTTAAAGGATTCCATCATTCAAACTGGAGTAGGTCAATGGAGTAAAAAAGGCCACATTTAATTCTTTGACGTTTCCTTTACACTCCGTAATTCCTCAAGTGGCATAAGAAGTGTGACAGAGGGTGTTAATATACTGTATGCTCTGGCCATCCATCCAGTTGTGGCTGTTGCAGGTCTTTAACGTTGATTAATTTTCTACAGCAGGAGCTCGGACAGCTGCTTATCCCTTGCGCTCCTTCTAAGACGGTGTTGTTTCTATAGTAAGAGTTTAAACTGGGACCTTAGTGTGTAATTGAACCTTTATGGAAGGAGCCTCAAGTGCCAGTACTTGGTTTCAGTCACTTTACGCTTTGTGGTGTCTCCATAAGGTGATAAAATGTGTTTTGCGGATGAGCCCCACCAATAAATGTAGCTCCAAATATAAAGCGTGTGATGTTTTGTTATCCGATTAATAAAACCGTAATCGTCCACAAATTGTGGTGTTTTATTCTTCACTTACGCATTAGGATGTCAGAAGCTAGTTTGTTGCTTCGCGGTAAACATGAAAGACATTTGATCTCGGCGTGTAATATTTCATTTGGCCAAACGGTGGAAAAACAAAGCACAGCAGGCCCTCAGCTCTATTCCGTTTCTAGGTTGTGTGTTAAACAGATGAGCTGTGAGAGTCGATACTAGACGTGGTTTCGTCTCAGACGAGGTGCCGTTTGGCGAGATATTGAGCCGCGCCAATCGACGCACGTCGTGTTAGCAGATACGGATCACGGACATATCAATATAAAATGAAAGATAAATTCACAAAGTCGAACACTGTTGCAGGTAACGCCATCGTTATCGGCGTACTTCGGTCAAATTGAGTACAATTCAAAAGTTTCGCACAAACCCCTGGGAAAACATCTTGTGTTTCAGAACATATATGGTATTTTGGGATAACCGTATCTTACCTTCGACATATTGGGCCAAATTATATCAGTCAGTATTGCAAATAAGTTCAAGCACATTGTTGTGCTTCCAAAAATACCATTAAGTGTTATTAGGGCCATGAAAAGTAAAAAAATTTTTTTTTTTAAATTACAAAAATGCTAAAAACGCTGATGAGAACTATGCAGGACTGAAATTCTGAGTTTGAGCTCAAAAGAGCACTCATTCCTAAAGGAGGCATTTTTGCTCCTTTTTCTACAGGGGGCCAATAATTCTGCACTTAATGCATATTAGTGAGGCAGTATTATTTCAAATTGGAGACACGTATTTAAAAAAAAAAAAAAAAAAACCTAAACAAAACGATGGTGTGAAGGAATCCGTTTAGCCATTTCTGACATCACAAGAGACATATTTGCATATTATTTGCATACCGTTCTCTGATTGGCCACACGGTTGGAACCATGTGGCATACAGGGCAATTTCATGAATTATGAATAAATAAATAAATAAATAAGACCAGAAGGAAAATTAAATAAATGAATGAATGAATGAATGTATCCTTGGAAATCTGAACTTGTACTGTCGTATATTTTTATTCGAGCCATTTTGAGACAGGATTTAACGGCTCCAAAACACCTTCAGCCGAACTTATGAACCTGCATCCGTGAATGCTGTGCTTTTTTGTTTTTGTCCTTTGCAGGTACATGGCCATCATCCACCCGCTGAAACAGCGGCTCTCGTCCACGCAGACCAAAGTGATCATCGGTGTGATCTGGGTGCTTGCGTTCCTGCTCGCCCTCCCACAGTACTACTACTCTGACGTGGACCAGCTGCCCGGTCGCATTGTCTGCTACATCGACTGGCCCGAATACACCGTCATGGACTTCAAGAAAATGTAAGAGTGACACTGCTGTCAAGCTGATGAAAAACACTGGTCTTAGGGGAAGGATATCTTGATTGGATTGGAAAAAAAACATACCCTGTTGTAAACTTTGGTCCCAATCAGGGAGAACATTCCAGAGAGTTCCTGCTGGTAGACCTCTTGATTTGAGCAAAAGACAAGTACAGAAAAGTGAAAACAAGTAACAGTGGAAATACTCGTCTAAGTGTGAAGAACAGCTTCCAGTTGTTCACTCAAGTTATCTTAGCAATGAATAACTTATTAAATTTGGTTCAAAAGTCACCTCAGATTTAAATCCCACACAGAATTTAGTTACTGATGTTCATTTAGTGCCTTTTTAACCAAGGAACGTGTGGAAAACCTGAGCTAAGGGTTACTAACAGGAGCTTTTTTTCCTAATCTCTCACATTAGCTGGCATGATAATAACCATGCAGGCTAGCTTAATGTTAATAACTAGCAGTGCTAAATAAAAGGTATGCATATCAGCAGATATCTTACAGCGACGGGTATTAGTTCTCATTCTCATTTCCATCAATGCCGCTGGTATCCAGTTCTACTTCTGAAGAACCCTTGAGGAATTTGCGTTGCAGTGTACTCCTTAAAGGTAATAATGGAATTTGCGGGACATTTATTTGCAATTTTGCTATCGCGCTCATGTACAATTACATTACCAAGAACATAACTAAATAAAGCAGTTCCCTTGTTGTATATAAGGAACTCACTGGTACACACAGTTTTGCTACATGAGTTGTGGTCATTCTGCCTGATCTCAGATCTCTGATGCAAGAAGTGCAAACCATTCAATTTTTTGCCACAAAAAAGTTTACTTTTGGGTATCATTAGGTGATAGATAATGATTGAAAATAACTGGCAAAGGATTTCTCACTCACTCACTCATCTTCTGCCGCTTAATCATGTTCAGGGTCGTGGGGGGAAGCTGGAGCCAATCGCAGTGGGCAAGAGGCGGGGTACAGTCTGGGCAGGTCACCAATCCATGGTAGGGCGACACACGGAGACAGACAACCACTCACACTCACATTCACACCTACGGGTAATTTAAAGTCGCCAATTAGCCTAATCCCCTCTGTGCATGTCTTTGGACTGTGGGAGGAAACCGGAGTACCAGGAGTACCTTCTTGCTGTGAGGCGACAGTTCTAACCACTACACCACCGTGCCACCCAGGATTTCTCACATACCGTAATTTCCGGACTACAGAGCACATCGGAATATACGCCGCACCCACTAAATTTTAAAAGGAAAAAAATATTTTTACATACATTAGCCGCACCAGACTATAAGCCGCAGATATATATGTTGTGAAATGAGATATTTCCACAAGAAAGTTTTTATAAATGTTTATTTACATACCTTAATGTGCTTCTTGCGTCAAGTGCCAAAAACAACCGGTAATGTCTTCTTCTGTGCATTGATCTGTTGCATCTTTCACATTTTAGCACCCCCTGATGGCAGTTAGCAAAGAACAATCTATAGATAAGCCGCACTGGTGTATAAACCGCAGGGCTCAAAGCGTGGGAAAAAAGTAGCGGCTTATAGTCCGGAAATTACGGTAATGGTAATTTTAGCAATGTCCATTGGAAATGTTTTTACAGTGTTTGGTTAAATTTACCCTTTTAATCAGTACCAGGTTTTTGTTTTTGTCTTGTTTTTTGTTCTCTGGATAATTAAGGATAAAAAAGGCCTACGACTTTCCTTTGATGTTGATCCGAAGGCGAATCCTTCTCACCAACAGCACTAGTCTAGACACTGCAACAGATGCTCCTCTGTTTCTGCTTTAGTCCACCTGGCTACATTTGGGTTCAGTCGAAGACACAACTTAATTTTACGGCTGTGCGCTTTGATCTGAGCAGAACAAACGGCACCAGAGTGCAGCGGAATCAAAAGGCAAGAGAAGCCACCTGTCCTCGAGAGCAATCGCGGGACACGTGGTTCGGCATGAAGAAGACAAATGACCCGCAAATCATACGAGATTTTTACACTGCGAAAGCTCAGTAAAGAGCTAGCATCAACGGAGTGTATTTAGAGCTTATAGAAAGGTGCGTGTGTAGAATGAAAGTTTTGTCTTGAGTTGGTGTTAGATCCGGTTTCTTCCTTTCTTTTCTCTTGATCCACAGTTCTTGCTCAATTTGTTTCTCCATTTTTTTTTTTTTTTTTTGCACAGTAGCTGGCCAAGGCCTAGCTGTTTTGAAAATGCTCTTGTGCAGATGGAAAGTCAGTTTCGGAAACCGCAAGCTGAGACTCTTGACTGAATTTTAGCTTCCCGGCTGAGCCGTCTACCATCCCCAAGGGCACTTTTGGCCATGTTCTCATTGGGAGAAAAGTACGTTCGAGTCTCTCCCTCACCGTTGTTATGCATCATGTGCATCCGATTTGTGCTCCAAATAGTTTTCTTCCCGGAAAATAGCGAGGCCTCCTACAAGGCAGCCTAACTGCTAGTTTAGGAAGAAGCTCCAGCAAGCTTGACGAAGGGATTCCATTAGCATTTATATTGTTCCACTTTCTTTTCACATCCTCCTTGTCATGTACTATACTTCCAATCCAATAAGCAGGGGCGCCCACCTCGGATGCTGGAGGGCCAGAGTTCAGCGTGGTCTAGTGATTTTCCATATCTAATTAGAATTAGCTGTCTTTGAGCAAGGAGATCACCAAACTGTGCTTGCCTCCGATCCTTCAGGAATCAAGTTCGTCTGCCTCTGGTAATGGATGTGTTTCTGCTGTTTTGTCTGCTGTCTGTCACCCACATAACACCCTCTTTTCTCCTTCTCTCCTCACCCCAAACTTTTTCTGTCTTTCTCATGTCATCTCATGTCTCTCTCTCTCTCTCTCTCTCACCACATCACACTCTCGGTTCTCCTCCACTCTCCCTCTGTTTTCCACACCCACTGAAATAGAGCTGCGAGGCTTGCTCTTGTTATTCCTGCAGGAGAATTTCAATAAGAAGCCCTCAGTATCTGCAGCGTGAAGAATTATCGTCGGGATGCTTGGCTCTAACCGCAGTGCCTTGAGCCGGAGCAAAGCAATGCTTCTGTCTGTTGCTCTCTGGGTGTATAAATAACCGAACCGCAGTAGCATTTCAGAAAGGCTTTTCCGCTCATGGGCAGAAAGAACAAAGAATCGATGCTGCCTTTAAACACACCTACCCCGACAAACCTAGCGACACTTCTGAATTCGCTCACCTATTTTGAAAACGAGCGCACGTCGAGCACTTAACACTCCGGACCATTGTCTTGCGCTTGGCACTGGGCCACGTGTGCAATCAGCAACACAAAGCGCCTTACCCCGATCATGTCCGAGCGACTGAGGCACTTATTATTTTTATAATGAATGCATAATGTCTGGCACATCTGGGCTCACTGGGGATGGAAAAGTGGAGGTGGGATGAAATGTGCCAAACCTGCGCTAGCATAATGAGCGCCTGTGATTAGATGTTTGGTGAGTTTTGCGGTTGGTGGGCTGCATATGAATGCCAGAGATTCTAGAAGAAAAGAATAGCGGCTTTACTGTTATGAAAGCCTCCCGAAATCTCTAAGATTTTGAGCGCGCTTGCTTATCTATATGTACCTTGAGCTTCGTGAGAGGAAAAAGCACATAACACACCGTGCACACAAGAACACCATGTACTGCCTGACATACACTTATACCGCTCAGTTCCCCAAATAACACAGTGCGTCATGGGCATTCTTTGCTTGAAATTCATAAGTGCACAAGCCTTTCTGACATTATTACTACTACATGAGTGAGTCTCAAAGAAGAGTGGTGCAGCAGCTTTTGGTTTTGCCATCGGGGCAAACCTTCAGGAGTAGATATCCAGTTAACCATTAACCATTAATCATTAAATCAGACAAGATGCATCAGATTCGCAACAAATGCTGCAATGTTTCAGTGTTGTTGTTTTGTTTTGGTTTTTTTTCCATTTGGTCTGCTAAAATACTTGCATAGGTCTGCATCCTGAACCCAACCCACCAGTTGACCACCCCTGCCTTGGACAGTTGCAGCACTCATGAGTCATCTCTGACCACCACTCTGAACCATCTATTTGAACCAGCCTGAATTGTGTCCTAGGGACCAGTGAGTGTACGAAACAGCGAATGGGGTGTCATTTTGGACACAGCGTTGCACTTTGGGGCAATGCCAGTCCACTAGCATTATGCCTGGTGTCAGTTTACGCTCGCTGTTCCATCCGTGCACAGAAGAAAGAAAGAGAGAGAGAGACAGGCTGACTGCATAGTCCGCACACAGGCTTTATATATAGACGCAACCGCTCTCACGCTGCTAAATATACAGCCAAACAGAGCTGAATTTCCACACAGCCTCGCGCCGCGGCTGAACAACAACAGAAATAAAGCTCCACACGGTTAAACGTGTGACTAGCCTGAGCGTGACCCAGCTTCGTCACGTGCATTTCGATTCCTCTGCATCACACATGCCAACGCCTTCATCTCAGAGAAGTCTTTCACTTCATCCAGCTGTAACTCCTGATTCCTCTCTCTTTTTTTCCTCTCGATTTCTCCCTCCCTTCCAGTCTTTCTCACCTTCACGTGTTATCCACTTCCCCTTTCTCACTTGCGGCGCCTTACGCCTCCTTTGCGCTCTTTCTCTCCGAGCAGGAGTGAGCGATTGCATATAAATCCAGCTCCCTCCTCGGACGACTTTGGTCTCGTTTTGTCTCGGCGCTGATTTTTGCAGATTGCCGGAACCACTCCTCCCGGTATCCCGCAGTGACACACACCTGCCTGATTTTGACCGTAGTGCATCCATTTGCATGCACTCCTGCTCATGTGGAAGGGTATACAGAGGGAATAACTTCTGGCACTCACGTTGACGTCACCGTGCCTTGCGGAAGAAACCTTGATAGGAACCAGACACAAACTGGGACCCGTCGTCACCTGAGTGACACCGGATAGCGCGGACATAAATCATTAGTCTTTCAGAATTGTGTACTATAAAGGCCAACAGTACTTAGTGTGATAAACGGGTGTGCTTAATGAGTAGATTGGGAATAGGATTCTTGGGATGAGCAACAGGGCAGTCTTTGTGAGTCTTCAGCTCTTGGGGGCAAATCTACAATATCTCAGTGAGATTTCCACTAAGGCAAGGGTGAGACTGATGGAGCATCCAGAGCAAGAGAAAGTAAGGCCCAAGGGCAGAAAGTCCAAGCAGAAGTAGAGCATTTGGGATGAATCGGAGGCAGGTCTGGAGTGTGAGGAACCACAGGTGTAGAAATGGATCAGGGTCAGGCACCAACAAATAAATATATAGGGGGCTCTTGCACTTGATGGATGGGGTAGAAGAGAGATGGCAAGATGTTCATAGGAAAAGATCTACAGTCAGGAACTGGACGCCAATATAAAGGCACCTGTATTGTTGGGTTACCTGATAATATGGCCATTTAGTGCAGGTACAGCAGAGGTATACTTAACATAACATAAACTGACTCAATTGATACATGTCACTGCACCTATTTGATCGAACCCTGAAATCCATTTTTCTGTTTCCTTCCATACGAGTTCCAGTGCCTCATGAAGTCTGGTGCGCAGCTCATGAATTCTGCTTGTATCTTGTCACACTGAAAGCTGATTTTATTTAAGCCCTTATGCTTATGGAATGGAACTCTGGGCCATGAGGAGTTCGATTCGAGTTTTGTAATTGCCTTTTCAAAACCTTTGTGCCTGCTGAACTCTTTTGCTATTTGCTCAGGGAGATCAGAACGAAACAGTGTCTTCTACAGATGCCCTGGTTATTATTATCCCGCTATCCAAGACAGAACCCAGAGGGGGTGGGGTATGAGTGTCAAAAAGCTTGGATCTCATTTGTGGTGCTGGAGATGGCACATTGAACAATGTATTCATTTATGTTTCAGTTTTAAAATACCAGAATCAATATCAAGCCACCAATGACGTTTAAATGAACATTGCAGCTATCAGTTTGCCTTCTTGTAAGCACTGGAGCTGTAGTGCAAAACTAACGAAGCAAACGTCTGAAACGTCCGAAAGGTCTCCTGAGTAGCATTGGAGTCGAGGAGGAAAATGTGAGAATCTCAGTTTTGACTGAAAAACTCATTTAAAATGCATGCGATGGAATGCGTTCTCTAAATCTAGTCCCCCAAGAATATCAACACTGCATATTTTTCCTGTCCGGCGCTAACGCCAAGGAATTAATGAAGTCAGCGTATTTTTATCCGGCTTAAAGGTTAGGTTTAAATTGCACGGAAGCGGGAGTAGAAAATGAGGATCTAGTGACCTGGCCGTTCATTTTATTCAAATTTGATTCCAAGCATCTTGATGATTAAAGACATCTTGAGAATGCGTCATGCATGCATGCATGCATCCATCCATCCGTCCGTCCATCCATCCATCCATCCATCCATCCATTATCTGGACCACTTTATCCAAGAGAACATACAAACTCTGAGAAGGAAGGCCCCAGTCGAGTGCAAGGTTCAAGCCCAGAACCAGTGCACCACCGTGCCACCTGAGAACCCCTCAGATGAAATTGAATTCTAACCGACTTTCCTGTATTGATTTATTATTTCTAATAGGCATGAAACTTTATTTCATCCAAATGCTATCACATCGCGCTCCTAACGCATGCACACTTTGTTAATTATCGTCTGGTTTTAGGCCTCATTTATCAAGCTGGACGTGAATGAATTCATTTGTAAATCACTCGCAGGAGCATTTACACAAGGAATATTGCGTTCGTGAGAATCCAGTTGGGAAAATCATTTGAATCCAATTTGGAGAGCTCCAGACTTTGCATTATAAAGATTGCATAATAAATTTGCATAAAAGGAGAGTTCCCGGATTGGAAAATGCACGAAATTCTCTTAGAGTTACTGCGATTTTATGAACAGATTAGGCTGTTTAATAACGTTTTAATTGCTCGTTTATTTCCATCACGCACATAAACTTTGCGACTTAGCCCAGAAGTAAGACAGATAAGTCTAGACATTTTAATAAGGACAAAAGTAACGGTGCCCTGTGAAAGCAATCAGAAGTGTAGTAAGTTAGCCAAAGCCCTGTAATGGCTGAGCTGCATTACTAGCATGTTTCAGGTGCTGTTTCATGGTCGAGTTGCCGGGTTTTTTTTTTTCATTATCAGTTTTGAGTTTCGTGCGCATGGCTAAATGTAAATCAACCTGTGCCATATATGTGCTCGGTGACGCCTGGTGGATTATCAACATATGCATACGCGAGTTCAAAAAAGAAATCAGCGCTATCAAAACATCGCTAAATCACTGGTAAATGTGGCCTTCTGAAACCGTTTACGCCAACTTTTCATCGGAGATTGATAAACGAGGCCTCCGGTCTCTGTGGGTTATGTAACGTTCCAATAAGGACACACAGTTGCGACTTACATTAGTGAGCAACGGAAGAATAATATTGAGGTTTTTTAATAAGCGCTGTAATGAAAACCAGTTCTGTTGAGCCATCTCAGACGTCGGGTCAAGCATGGAGGGTACATGCATGCTTTGCCTGCCTATATAAATATGAGAAACCCTAAAAAACGCTTGCACTCATTTTTTTTTTTTTTTTTTTGCTTTCTTGGGAGCTTACGGGTTTGCTTTTTAAACCTGAATAATGATGGAATAATAACTCCCACCCTGGAGCTCTATCAAGCAGACCCCTGAGTGTTTAGACTACAGACCCAGGCGGGGGAAACGAAGACAGGAAATTTGATGTCCTTCCACCGCCGCCGCCGCCGTCTTCTTCTTCTTCATTAGGACATTTCTTTGGCGCGGACAGTCCCGGAGTAACTCAAGGAGCCCGTCTCGGAAATGACTTCTGCTGCTGTTTCTTTCCTCACCTAGGGCGATGAATGGAACCTTTGTCAGGACATATGGCATTCTGATTTCCCCAGCACGTAATTACAGACAAGAGGAAAGACATCAATTAGCCTTGATTACAGAACGGCGTTCCGTAAAAGGTTGTCATGAGATAGCGGGTGGAGAAAGAATTGCGGTTTGTCTCCGATGTCGTTTCTGACTCGCCAGTCTGTCTGATACATGATAAATCTATCACAGTGATGGTATGTGTGTGTGTGTGTGTGTGTGTGTGTGTGTGTGTGTGTGTGTGTGTGTGTGTGTGTGTGTGTGTGTGT
>JAQLOM010175761.1:0-10923 GCA_030068315.1 Chrysichthys thysi | reverse complement strand
TTATTTCAGTGACCATTGTGGGTTTTTCTTTCTTTAACAGAAGGGTACCAACAATTTTGTCCACGTCTGTATATAAACTGGCTTCTACACATTGGAAGAGACAGCCCCGGATTCCTCAAGGGGCTTACCACATGCTGCCATCACCAGCACTCCCTAGGTGGGTTGACCGGCAACCGATGGGCTCACTCCGCATACCTGGCCCAAAAAGAAGAAGAAGGCCCTTATGCTGAAGATGAGATGCCCCAACCCACTAACATTGTCTCTGTGGTGTTTCAGCAGGTTACTTAAGAGGGAAACTTTGGCTAGAAGCAGAAAGAAGACAACCACCTTAATTAAGCATTGTTGGGCCCAGGTGTGTGAAATCGAGGGACAACCCCAGGTCCCAGGGGAGCCCCTCCTGGACATGTACAGTGGAACCTTGGATTGCGAGTAACTTGGTCTGCGAGTGATTTGCAAGATGAGCAAGAAATTTTAATAAATTTTGACTTGGTTAGGGAGCAATGTCTTGCAATATGAGTAGTATGCATACGCTTCATCTGCCGAGCCTCACGTGATCACAACTTCTCTCTCTCACTCAATACGGGATTGTGGCTCACTCGTATAGTCAACATCCGCTCTAGCGTATACTGTTAGTGTGGGTGTGAAAATGGCCCTCAGGGAGACGTGTAAAATGTGGGAAAGAGTGCAAAACTTTGTAGAAAAGCCCCACCCGAATAAGGCTGTAGCAGTGCGAGTGATGAATCTGTTTCATGACGATGCAATGTCCCATTTCCGCAAAATCCTCAAAAGAAGGCAAAAGCAGCCATCCTTTCCTTGTTAAAGTCGCACTAAAAGAAAAAGATCCCAGTGAGCCGACAGACTGCAGTGATTCTGTGAGTTGGTCATGATGTTACACTTTAAAATGTTTACAGGTAAGTGGAAACGAATGGCAACTGCTTTGAGAGAAAGCCTACTGACATGCCCCTGGTATGACAGAGTATTTTAGGTGACTGTTGTTGTACGTGCAAAATAACGTTCTGAAGCATATCCTTAAGTCCAATTGTGGCTTTCATGCAAAACAAGCATTTCTGAAACTTTCAGTTAGATGCACAAAAATGTGGCCAGTTAAACAAAATGGAGAGTTACATAAGATGCTGAAAAATAATGAATGTAAGTACAGCATGTAGTACAGTATATGCAACGAGGGCCATCAATTTAAAATTCATATTGTTTTTATTTGTTGTTGTTTTTTATCCTCAGTAAAGGAGGTTTTTTTTGATGATATTGAAACTGAGGATCAGCCAATCTCCTTAATTCCAGCAGCCCCAGAAGTGTAAATCAGCCCAATCAGGAAGTATGATTGACCAATTTGTGCAAGATTTACTTTGCGTTATTAATTAAGTATTTGTTTTATGGGTTAAGCAAGCTAAGTCAGACAATATGTTTGACTTTGAATTTAGTGAAATGTTTAAAATCCTAAACATGAAATGCTTAATGAAAAGTCAGTTAAAGTTAACGAAATTTAGAATGGCATATTCCAGAGACCTTTGCAAATTAATAGAGCAAATATGTATTTTGCAGCAGAAAAGTCTAACTGTATTCAAATGTGTCTCCACTGGTGACTATTATACAATTTATTTATTCGTTTATTCATCTTCTTTCGCTTAATCCTGTTCAGGGTCACGGGGGGAAACCGGAGTACCCGGAGGAAACCCACGCGAACAACATGCAAACTCCACACAGAAAGGCACCTGTGCCGAACCCGGGGCTCGAACCCAGGACCTTCTTGCTGTGAGGCGACAGTGCTAACCACTCAGCCACCGTGCCACCCCACAATTTATTTAGATTTTTAATTTTTTTTTCTTTAGAAATGATACATGCTTAACAGTTTGAGTGAAAATTCGGATGTTTGAAGAGTGTACAACAAATATCTGACATTTTTGGTAAAAATTCCACTTTAGTCCACTGCTTTGAGTGAGTTCAGGTCCAGTTTGTTGTGACCAGAAGGCCATCTGTTTGACTTTCTCTACATTTACCTTTATGTCATTCATCCAGAGTAACTTACACAGATCTCATTTTATACTATCGAGCAGCTGAGGGTGAAAGGCCAGTGGTAGAGTTGCAGTGCTGGGATGTAAACTTCCAAGTTCCCAAAAAACAGCCCACCATCTTAACCACTGAGCTCATGCCTGACGTGTATGCAGACTCATCAGGTCTCTGCTGTGTTGGCAGCAAATTTCAAAAGTTGTACAGACTGGAGTCCTGAGCTACATTCAGTGGTGTAAAGGGAATTGTGGGGTAACTGGGGTATGGCTTCCTGTCTGGACCACGTTGCAGGACTGCACACTCAACTCATTTGCATGCCAGTGGTGTCACACTGTCATAAGTGTGACTGTTAAACTATGATTTGGTGTTTAGATTTTCATTTCCAACAGACTTGGCATGGGAAGGGCATTGCTGCCCCCTGCAGGTTAAAAACAAAAACGATTTGACTCAACAATATTGTCTGATTTTTGGACATCTGGGAGCCAGTATCAGTATGAGACCTGGGATGTCTGTATTCACATGTACTATTTATTATTATTATTATTATTATTATTATTATTATTATTATTATTATTTTACATATGTTATTATTCTGTTTCAAATATGATATTACTTTCTCATACATATATTAGATCTTTGTTTCACATACACTGGCAACTTCATTTACATATGCTACCGTAATTACATATACACTACAGACTATTATTCTGTTACACAGACTATCATGCAAGCATATAATGTGTGTATAAGTATAGTTCTCTGTGCAAGAGAGAACAATGCTCTTTGTGAATGCATCATGAAAGCATGATTATAGATAAGAGGGAAGAGGGTATAGTAATGTTTGCATAAGAGTACGTATAGTACTATAGTATAGTTGTGTGAACCCAAGGGGCCTCTCATTCACTTTGTTTATAAAACATAGCAGCATAGGAGAAAAAATGTATTAATTGTAGCTGTGGGGAGTAGGGTTTAGCATGGGTCTGGATGAAAAGGACGTGTCTTGGGACAGGTTAGAGTGATAATGCCCTGTTATCCCACGTGTATTTATGTGATTTCCCTAAATGCTACCACAAAGTTTGGAATATTTTGGATTTGGAATAGTTTTGTTCCGGTAGTAAAAGTAAAAGTTTGTATGGCTTTTTTTAACTGCTTATTTGGAAAAGTTCACAACTTAAAATTTGCACCAAATAATTGCCCTTGGTCACAACATAATGGCAGTGATAATTTTTTTTAAACATGTTGTATAATGTGATTTAAACACAATAATTTTTTAACAGAAATTTCTGATCTGGAATTATCAAACACAATGGTCTCTAAAGTTTACATACAATCGTTTGAAAAGCAAAAAACCTCTGTGTGCGAAAAAAATTTGTTAATGAGAGAGAGCAGAGAAGAATGACCAGATTGGTCTGAGTTGACCGGAAGTATATAGCATATAACTCAAATAACAACCGTGGTGAGGAGAAAAAAACCAAAACATCTGAGAATGCAAAAGCACATTAACCCTTGAGGTGGATGAGCTACAACAGCAGAAGACCTCTTTGGGTTCCACTTCTGTTAGCAAAGAACAAGAGTCGGAGACTATTATGGGCATAGATTCACCAAAAATAGACAGCTGAAGAATGGAAAAAGGCTGGATTTTTTTTTTTTTAAATCTTCAACTGTCCAGTTTTGGTGAGTCTGTAGCCCTGAAAGCCTCAGGTTCTTGTTGGTTGGCTGATAGCAGCAGAACTCAGTGTGGTCTTCCGCCGTTGTAGCCCATCCACCTTAAGGTTCAAAGTTTTGTGCGTGCTGAGATGGTTTTTTTCTCGCCACAAGTGATTATTTGAACTACCATATCATGAAACACATCTGGCCATTTTCGTCTGACCTTTTCAATCAACGAGACATCTCCACCCACAGAACTGTCACTCACTCATTTTGGATTTTGCGCTATTCTGTGTAAGCTACAGCGACTGTTGTGTGTGAAAATCCCAGGCAATCAGCAATTTCTGAAATACTCAAACCAGCCTTTTGGGTACCAACATCCACATCACCGAAAAAGATCACAGACATCACAATTTTCTAGATTCTGATTTTTGATGTGAAGATTAACTGAAGCTCTTGACTTCTAGTGTCGTGGAAAATTCTGCATGATTCTTTGCATTCTGCTGCTGCCAAATGATCAGCTGATTTGACATCTGCACGAATGCACTTATAATATAATAAATCATGTAGCTTTCCGGGAAAGTGTCAGGCAATCTGCACACCACTTTAAGTAAACATTTAGGGGGTTTGTTGTATGAATTTTTGATGAAAATGTTGTCAGAGGATATAATCTTGGTTTTATGGTTTTATTTAAATGACAAAGGACAAGGGGTGTCTTTTGTCAGGAAGGAATGTAGTGTCAGAATGCAACTTCCTGCTTCCAAATGGAGAAAAACTCCCGTTCTAATAGGAATAAACAGAAAGCACTGAGTTTAGGCTGTGACTCAGTTGCTATGTAGAGCTACTGCAGTAAGAGAGAGAGAGTGAGAGAGCGATAGAGAGAGAGAGTGAGAGAGCGAGAGAGTGAGAGAGAGAAAGCGCACTGTGGGAGAGTGTATGAGAGAGAGGGAGCGCTCTGCCATGCTCACTGTGCAAATGCGTATGTCTGAGCTGCTTGCGAGTGTGATTTGCAGCTCTACTCTAGGATGCTGTTTCTGTCTCCCCCCCTCTCTCACAGCCCTTCTCTCAATCTTCCTCAACAGCACTGCAGTCTGTTCTGAAGATGACTTCCCTGAATGCATCCAGACATGTAAACCCATCTCATTGCCTATGGACATCCAAGAAGCCACACCACTGGACATCCTTCCTGAGGACCTGTCCTTTCTGAAGTGGAACCTCAGTCACTAGCCTTGGCAAGTGAGTACCGGCCAGGAAATAACCTCTCTGAATACAAGGCACAATCAATTGTGTTACCAGCTTGTCAGCTGCACAAAAAATGGTGTCGATGTCCAAGTTTACTATGCATGTGTGAATGTCTGCATGTGTGTATGTGAGAGAGATGGTGAGAGAGCATTTATTTACATTTATTTTCCGGATTGCTGTGACTTCAGGTATGTGGATATACTGAAATCAGTGAACAGTGTGACGTAACACCTGTAGAATTGCCTTTATCAGTGTAGATATTTTCCGTAGCACAGACACTACTGCCAAGTCATAAGAATTCACATGAGCTGGCTGGTATGAAAAGTTATGAACAGTAAGGTAAGTGATCTGGTATGTCATTAGCAGTTGTAACTTTTCCATTGGCTTCTTTCATCAAATTCAATGAAATTGCTTATGCTGTTTGGAAGTCATGCATTTTGTGTGAAATCAAGTTGCTGCACTTGGTACCTTACCTAGGGGCAGAACAAACAGTGGGTTCCTTACAGTGTTAGCGTTGTTAGTCATGACAGTGCACTCTGAAATTTATTTAATTCCATTTCTGTGACACAATAGAACAGAGCAAAATATTTAAATGACCATAATGTTGATTTGGCATTGAGGTATTTAAAGAGCTCAATCATACAAATAGTAGATGGATATGTGTGATGTAATGGCTGGATACCCATGGCTTAAGCTGAGATGGAAAAATACTATGTGGGTGTAGAAGCATGCATCAGAAAAAGAGCAGTACGAAGAGCTAAGATGGTGGATGAGCCTTATTTCTATGGAAACAGCACATCTCCAACCCCTCAACTTGCACAGTCTCTTATTATAGCTACAGGTAAGGAGACAAGTTCAAGCAGATCTGCAGATGCCAACAATTACATCTCACAGAGCCAACCATACCCCGTCCAAAAAAAAACAAAAATCCCATTGCCCTCCCCGTACCCCCTCTGCCCCAAAAACATACACACAGTATGAATGCCAGTTGTATAATGGAAAGAGCTGACCAACGCAAGTGTAGGATGTGAAAGGACAGAAGCAGAGCTAATGCTTCACATGGTGTATTTTGGTGTTTGCCTAAGAACAACACCAAGCTGTTCAATTTCTGTGCACCTCTTTTATTCTAAGTAGACGAATGCTTATTAAGTCCCCTTAATTGATCACTGCTACTAGTTTAACATTAGTTTTTAATTCATTTTAATTCATTTTCAATTGTGCATTCATGTGCAGCTCAGTGTGTGTGGGTTGTAACGGTGTAAGCAGTATAAAAATATGTTAGATTTGCAGAATCTGAAGGCAGGCTGGCATTTCCACCACACTACATCAGTGCATGTTAATAGGAGTCATGAAGAGCTTGCAGCTTTCAATAATCCCTGAGTGCTTTTCTGTCGGCTTTACCACGAGTGCTAAATGGTCTGCTTGGTATTTGTCTCCCCCCAAACATAAGACTTGTGTGAAAACACACAGATTTTATTGGTATGTCCATCACTAAGGTTCCTTTCTTGGAGTCGTGACTGAGACTAAAAATGCTCGTGACGCATCGTGACCATGGATATGGTCGATGGACAAGAGTGAACCAGACACCACATGCTGCATGAATATATGAAAAGCCATTAGGGTCAATCCACTTGGAATTATGTGAAAAATACCTTCAACACAGCTAAAATTATGATGTTAATCTATAACGTGTACAATCTGATTTTGCTATTAAGTTTGTGTTATCTGTAATTCTGTCGCACTCCTCAAGTTGCTTTCATTTTTTGTTGAAAGCAATATGGTCAGAGTCTGAGTTCTGTCAATCACCCTCTCCTACCCTACTAATGTGCACCTTGGGAGAAACAACAGACCATCTTTTTTGATTTTTTTAATGCAATTTTGAAAGAAGACCACAACACAGAGTGGAGAGCCATAGGAGCGATGATGCACTTATGTAGCTCTGTTTGAACATCTTGCAAGCTGAAGGCTCCAGCTATATGCTCACTGTTAGTTGGACCGGAGAATTTAGGTGCCACCAGTGTTTTTTGTGCCCGAGGCAACAAAGACAATGATTTGTTTATTATCACAAATCACTAACAGGGATATGATTTGATCCTATAATTAGTGTATTTTTTTAAGTTTGTCCTAATAATTTGGAGGCGGGTGGTGAAGGTGGGGTTGGGGATCCTTGTAATATCCTGTTTTCACAAGTGTGCACACGCCTTAAATAATACTTAAGTAAAGCAACTTTAGCTTGAAATACAGCACTCTGTCGTTTTAGGCCAGCGCGTGCAAAAATGGTCCATATCGCTGAAATTGTGTGGAGTTCTCCTTCCTCTGCATTCCATAGGTTTTCAAAAAGCTTTAGATCTGGGCTCTGACTGGTCAGTTTTTCACAGCAGTGATCTTATTCATCATAGCAGGTTTGGTGCCAAAATAGATTAGTATTTGGAGCTATCTACGATTCCCTCCATTTTGACAAAAGCCCTAGTCATAGCTGAAGAGAAGCATCCCATTGCATGATGCTGTCACCATCATGATCCATCATGTGGTTGTAATGTTCTTTGGGTGATGAGCTTGTTTTTGTCCAACACATCTTTTACAATTATGCCCAACATATGCTGCATTGGCTTTCTCAAACCATGGTTTTGTGTGATTTAGGCAAGCTTGGATGTCATTTATGATGACATTTATGACAATTAGAAGCCATACTGGGTAGCTGATTCTTATCATGGATAACCATTTGTGTTCTATTTTTGTTTTTTGTTGATTTAAATACACTGGGTATAGAAAAGAATCAGCCCCTTTGAAATATTCCCAATTTTTAGCTTTACAACCTTAAATGAAAACATATATAAAAATATTTCTTCCCAGCTTTACTTACTCTATGCAACCTATAACATTATTTAAAAAAAAATTACAAAACAAGACATACTGAGCTTAATAAAGGATCACCCCCCCCCCATGTCAATATTTTGTTGAACCATCTTTTGCTTTAAAGTCTTGAGTCTGTTTGATACTTCTCTACCAACGTTGCACATCTAGATTGAGCAATATTTGCCCACTCTTCTTTTCAGAACTGTCCAAGTGTGGTTAAATTGGATGGTTAGCATTTGTGGACTGCTATCTTCAAATATTTCCACAGATTTTCAATGGGAATTAGGTCTGGGCTCTGATGGGCCACACGAGGATATTCACTTTTTTCTCCTTCAGCCACTGTGTGGTCAGTTTTGCTGTGTGCTTCGGGTTGTTGTTGTGTTGAAAGGTGAACATTCTGCCCATCTTCAACTTCCTGGCAGAAGGTAGCAGGATTTCCTCAAGAAATTTGTCCCATCCATTTTTCCTTCTACCCTAACGAGAGCCTCAGGCCCTGCAGCAGAGAAACACCCCCACAACAGGATGCTGCCACCTCCATGTTTTACTGTAGGTATGGTGCGTTTTATATAGTGAGCTGCATCGGACTTCCACCAGGCATATCATTTGGTATTGAGGCCAGATAGTTAGATTTTGGTCTCATTTGACCATAAGACTCTTTTCCACTTGGCATCAGAATCTTCAAGGTGCATTCTGGCAAAGCTCAAACAAGCCTTAATGTGGCCTTTCTTGAGAAATGGTTTTTTCCTTGCGACCCTCCCAAACAAGCCACAATTGTGGAGCAATTGTGAAATTGTCACATGCACACAATGACAACTCTTTGCCATGAAGTCCTGTAACTCCTTCAAAGTGGCCATTGGCCTCTCGGTAGCCTATCTTACCAGGTTCCTCCTTGCTCTTCCATCCAGCTTGGAGGGATAGCCGGATCCACGGCGGGTCCTAGTAGTAGCAGACAGTTGCCACATCTTTATTATATGGACTTTACTGTACTTCTTGAAATTAATAAAGCCCTTGAGATTTTTTGTATCCATCTTCTGCCTTATGTCTGTCCACAACTCTATCCCTGAGATCTTTTGAAATTGGCTTGCCACCCATAGTCAGTTGTTTGCTATCTGTTGCACTACCAAGCAAGGGAATGCTCCAGGAACAGTTGTTTTTATGCTTCACTAATCACACTCATTACAATTGATCACAGGTAACCATGGTCTGCAATGGTGGTTACTTGTACCTGTTTGAGTTTACAAATATTGTTTCGGAGGATCCTTTATTAATCTCAGTATTTCTTGTTTTTTATTTGTTTTTTTTTTGTTTTTTTACAATTCTTCAGAACTGTATCTGTGATATATTTCACTTGGATGTTATAGATTGCATTGGGTAAGTAAAGCTGGAAAAAAATATTGGATTGTGTGTTTTCATTTAAGGCTGGAAAGCCAAAAAAATGTGAATATTTTGAAGGCGGTGAGTCTTTCCTATACCCACTGTATATTTTGTATGTTACTTATGTTCCGTATGTTTTTCCTTGCAGATATAGGATGAATTATAGATATCTTTATCCTCATTGTTTATTGTGTCACTGTCCAAATATTTATGGACCTGACTACATCCACAGTGTGGATAGATACCGCCCACCATTGTTTATTGCTCATCGCCAGCATTTAGCTTAGCATTGCTAATATTGATCTCCAGACTATATGACCACATTTTCTGAATCATGTTCTGGACTTCTCTGTCTGGCTTTTCTAATAAACTATTTAATCCACATTCGATTCTGCTCCAGGGTACTATTATGGGATATCTGTGGTTTCAAAATGATACTAAATGGCCAAAAGTGTGTGGACACCCTATGTGGACATTTTTGAACACTCTGTTTAAGATTTAGTGCCCTTTTACCGAAGGCTTATTTTTTGGCGCATGACTGTGACCTTGCTTTGTGCACAGGGGAATTATCAGGTGGAACAGGTTTGGGCCCCTTAGGGAAAACATGAAAGTACAAAATACAAAGACGTCCGAAGTAATTGTGTGCTTCAAAACTTAAGGTATCAAAACTCCTTAGTGAAAACATACAATATTGCTTTGCATATGACCATGTACATGCAATACACTGGCTGTTCAGCTGCTAGCACTGGAGCAGTCACTCAAATCCACATATGTTAACGCTAAAGACTCTAACTTTTGGAAGTGGAGTCAGGATATGGAATGACATCTGGTAATTTGTCTTGTATTATGTGACATCATATGTTGTTGGTACTCTCCAGTCCAGAAGCATGCACTTCAACCCTGCAGAACCTGGGCTGTCTTGCAGGGTGCAGGCTTTTAAATCTTCAGAAACTCAGCATGGTTAAACAGGCAGTTCATGTAGTTCTTTAAGGACACCACACTGACTCTGTCGTCCATTGTGTATATGGTTCCCTCAGCAGTAGGAATATGCACTTAGGCTGATGGCCCTAGACAGCACCAGCAACACCCCCCCCCCCCCCCGACACACACACACATACAAAGGACATATTCTTGTGATGTGCCATATTGTAGTTGAGAGCATCACTCACTGGATGATGAAAACCCCAGTAGCATCTATTTCAGTGATCTTGATCACAGTCGAAAAGGGATATAAACTAGTTATGCTTTGATGATTACAGACACCAGCAAAGTCTCAGGAAGTTCTTTAGCTCTTGGGAAGAGATACCATAGGAAAGTAGACTCCACGGTTAAAAAAGTGTCTTCTATTGAACTTACAGTATATTCTTGTTCAAAGAAAGAGTGGTGGTTTCTGTTAAGTTTCATACTAAACAATGTTAAAGCAATTCCTGAAGGATCTCCAAGATCAAACATTCCAGTTTAAAGTTTTACCTTTCAGATGGTGCATACAGTGTGGCAAAGTCTGCTCTGATGGCCACAGGATGTTATCATATGTGGATGACTGTCTCTTGCATACCAGATGAAGGTCACCTGCTCGTCAGCATGTTATGGTCCATTCGAAAACTTTGTTCCAAGCTAGCACTTTCCAAGTTATATTTCTCCCTGATAGAGCTGGACAGTCTTCTTGGATAGGTTGTTCTGGCCCACAGCTGTTTTATCACCTATAATAGCATTAGCTGTCACCCAAATGAGGATGGGTTCCCTTTTAAGTCTGGTTCCTCTCGAGGTTTCTTCCTCTTG
>JAQLOM010175664.1:0-10930 GCA_030068315.1 Chrysichthys thysi | reverse complement strand
GCTAAACCCCCACGTCACGCTTCCGCTAAACCCCTACGTCACGCTCCCGCTAAACTCCCACGTCACGCTCCAGCTAAACCCCTACGTCACGCTTCCGCTAAACCCCTACGTCATGCTCCAGCTAAACCCCCACGTCATGCTCCAGCTAAACCCCCATGTCATGCTCCCACAACCTCCATTTCTGCACCGAAACTCTTTTTTCTTCTGTACAACAGCTGCTTCTGCTGTAATCACGCTGCACTGCTACCTCTGCAGTAACTCCTAGCATGTTTTGAACGTTATCATACACAATGACCATCAGACACACAGAGTGGCACACTTTTAGGATTTCATCTTCTTTTTTTTTTTTTTTTTGCAAAGACAGTGTAATACAATTAACCTTTCATTTCCCCAACCAGCTTGTGCGTTTCTAAATGCTTGCCTTTAGCATGAAATTGTGCTTTATACAAATGAACCTTCTGTGAAAAGTCATAACATCCTTTTCGACCAAAGTACATTTTCAGTTCTTGGTACACATCACACAGGAACTTATTATTCGATTTTTTAGTTGGTTTAATGACATGCAGCGTGAAACAAAATCACACCACAGCAAACATCCCAAAAGTCCACATATATTTTTTCTCAGCATCAGACAGCAAATGAACCTAACGGACGAGAAAAGACTCCGACATTGTGTCCACAGGACAGTTTTTTGCACATCCTTCCCCGAGTAGTTCCAGCGTGGCCGTGCCATCTTTTAGAATTGAGGAAACTTCTGAATGAGCTCTACTTTGTAAACTCGAGACAGTGTTGAGAGGCAAAATTGTTATGGCTTTACACTATGGCTGGAAAACCCCACTCCCAGCTTCCACCATCCAGCATTCCACATAGTCCAACTCCTCCCCACACACACACACACACACACACAGCTGTCATGTGTCTGTCTACGGTCCCACAGGTGAAGAGTCTTGGGACAGCAGGTGGCTTAAGGAAGCTGGGGCATTCTCAGTCCCAGCGGCGCTCCTTGCCCGCCCGCCGATGGAGTCCATATGCTCCGGGATCAAGTTCTCAATAAATCTCTGCGCTGTGGATTTTCTTCGCCTTCTTCTAGAGCTCTTTCTGTAGACAAAGCACCACATGCCTCATTAACTCTCTGAGAAAAAAGGGAGGGTTGAAGGAGCGCAGAACTGATTTCAGAGAAGACTTGCTGTCGTAGGACAATGAGGGCAAATTACTGTTTGTGCGATTAATACCAGTAAATAAGACCGCCAGCTTTAGGGCTGCTCTCCCTGCTAGTGCCCTCTGCGTGAGCACGCACACACACACACAGCAAAAGACTCGATGTTTAGGTGGTGATTATACCCCGTGTCATATTATAACACTGGGCTTGTTAAGTGAAAGAAAAGTGCAAGCATGCTAACTTCAGTATGAAAAACCTGAATTCGTAGAGTACAGTAAGTTAATCATAACAGCCCAGAGTTGGGGAAATCATTAGCACATTGTGTGTCTGGGCTGTTATTTTTTTTAATTCGTGGTTGCCCTGTTGCTTTACTGCCGTGCAATCATTTTCATTTAGCATGTAGCGGTGTTTAAATTTAATCCACTTCAAAGTGACGTCGCAGTTGCATACCTCAATACTGTACAGCTTAATCCAACGCTAAATGTTCTGCACCCTGATACAAACTATAACTGACTGAGGCACAATCAGGTTTACAGTTTGAAGCTTGTTACAAGGTGAATTTGGTAACATGTACACAGACATCTCAAATATATTCCTAAAAACTTCCTTCTAGCTGCTCTGCCATAGTACCCTGCCAAGTTGATGGAGATCTCTCACAGAAATCCGACTCACTTGGAGTTGCTCTGCAACATCAGCGACCTTACAACGGGGATTTTTTCCCCCAACAATCTACTCAACAGTCTGAAGACACCGGTCAGAGGGTCCAGGTCGACCTGAGTGGGATGCTGTTGGTTCCTTTGCTTTGCCTTTGAATTGTACAATCACTCTGCTGACTGTGTACAAGAGGAATACCAAGGTTTTGTACAATCTAACCCTCCACCCTCAGACTTACCCACAATACGCCCTCTTTGAAAATCACATCACTCTTTTGCTTCTGGTGTTCGCTGCATGGCTAGTTGCTCTAAACAATTAATATACTGTAATCTGAAATGAAAAATAATCATACATTAACAAGTTTGAAGTACCAGGTAGCTACATAGATAAAACATAATGAGGGGTGTCTTTACTTTTGAGACGTCTGTGTGGCCTGCTTGACGCCCGTGCACCTGATCGTTTCCTTTATTCTGCGGTAACGTACTAACTCTCTAACCACACTACGTGATGCTTATGCCTAGTCACGCATGTTTCCAGGCAACTAAAACATGACCTGGGGAACACACTGGGGCATTTACTTGTCTGCTAGACCAACTAATAATAAATTTAGGACTTGTCCACCACTGACAGCATTACAAAAATATTTCATACTCAGCTCACTGTTCGACTTCAGTGTGTGAATCACAACCTAGAAGACACTTTGCGGTCACTCAGGATAACGGCGTTGAAGCTAAATGGTAAAACTCTGCATCTGAAGTCCAGTAATGTATCCTTGAAGCCCAGCGATCCAGAAGAGTGCTGACTTCCCAGCAGTCTCATTACCAGTCAGCACTATAGAGCACAACGAGGTCGCATTAGCAGAACATTAGCTTGTTAGGTTGGAGACGGATGCTAAGCCTGTACAGGGACGGAGGGAGAGCTCGCCCGTGGGAACTGATGCTAGAGGAGCATGAACAGCCCTTCATGTTGAACAGCGTTCGTTATTGTGAAGTTTTTCTGTCCCAGGCTAACTGGCAGGACAACGTTATTCCCACTACAAGCCCTCACTCCAGCAATGACACAATAATCCTGAATCCACCTTGATTCCAGGGTGTGGGTTTCCCTGGCTTTATGCGTGACGCAGCACTGGAACACCCACATGAGTAAACCTTGAGAAGAAACATTTGCAGTTTTTGCACAGACACGTTCAGCACCAGACTTCTGAAAGACTTTCCAGAGAAAATAAATGAAAACTATTAAAAAGGAAGGTGTTTAAGCATTATTTGCTTAGGTAGATAACAGCCTACAGTGGGCTGAGAAAATGGATCAGTGGAGGTTAATCAGCCATTTACGCAGATGTTCTCTCTCTTTCCCATGAGATCATCTCTCGGATATCATATTGGCTGCGCTGTTGCACCACTCCCCTCCCTGCCCCAGAGTGCAGGAGGAACTACTCCTACAGACATGTGCAGTTGCATTACTAATGGCCTCCCACTATTTAAAGCACACTTGAATTACATCCAGTGTGTGGCAACTGGTGGGTTAAAATGCCTTGTCGATGACACAGATCAGAGGCAAATGGCCAGACTGGATCGAGCTGAGAGGAACGTCTAACACAAACAACCCCTCTATGTAATTGGGTCAGCAGACAAGCATCTCAGAACATACAAACCTGGAAGTGGATGGGCTACAAACAGGAGAAGACCACGTCGGGTTCCACTCCTGTCAGACAGGAACAGGGAATGAAGCTACAGTGGACACCGATGCACTGAAACTGGGCAGTTGAACACTGGAATAAGACTGGGGTTTTTTTTTTTCACCCCCCAAAGAAGAAAAAAGCACCCAAAAGCTCATCAAGTTAACATAACCTACCACGGCATTTCAGGGGTGGGCAGACTGACAGCCCAGGCAGTGTTTCTTTTTATTCATAACTGCCTGGAGGACAAGCATGTTTAACAACCAGAGAAAAAAACTCTACAGCTTATTAACTTCAAAAAACAAAAGTTTCATCTGACACACATGTTTAAACTTAATATGTTTCACAGTGGTGTAGCACGCCTTCAATGCCAAATCCCACTGCCTTATGTACTACACACAAGGGTTGCGGTGCCATCTGGTTAAAGCCAGAACAATTGTTACTGGACAGCGTAATCAGCCTGGACAGATCGTTATCATACAACAAAACCAAGCAACAAAAAAAAATTAATTAAAAAATTCCACTACAAAGCTGTCATGCAAGCCTTTTTTTTTGTAACACTCCCCCTTACTGAAACAAAATCACTAGCCAGACTCAAATAACGTCTTTCATGCACAAAGTGAGGACAGAACATCCTACACGTCTTCATTCCTCTTATTCTGAACTAACTAACTACTTCTGAGTCACTGATTTTAATAAAGCAAAACACGGGACCTGCATACACACTTGCTTCTTTTATTGCCTAATGGGCTAGTTAATAAACTTGTGATTTGTCCAGATCAAACTACATCACCATTAACATATCATGTCTCAAATATTTTTGTGGTTTGATAAACACTAACAGTTTCTTGCAGCAGCTCATTATGAGGAAACTCTGACTGTCAATGGCATATTTAACGTCCTGATGTGCAGTGGGGCAACATGCACAGAGAGCAGATGTGAAATTAACATGTTAAAAAAAAAGAAAATGAAAAAAAAGGGTAGGTATGTGACCACGGAGTCAGAAGTGAAAAGAGGAAGGTGTCCACTCCATAACAACAGGCATGGCATAGGCCCTGGTGAGACGCAGCCTAGCTTTTTCCATGTCTCCATAGGAATGCCTCATGAGACAGAAAAAAGGCCCCATCGTGCCCTGTTTCCCACAAGGATCTCTCTGAACTGAAGTAATCGCCTTCGACGTACGGCTCTGCTCTGACACATATCTGAATGCTATTTCATGGAAGTGTAAATGAAATCCCCACCATCACAGGTCTTATGAGCCAACCATTGAAGAAAAAAAACAACATTATAATAAACAAACAAATAAACAAACAAACAGAAAAAACCTTCATATTAGCAACAGCTCACTGTAGCCATCTTGCATTTTTTTTAATAAACTCTAGCTTTAACAACAAAACAGAAAAACCCACCTGAATTACACTTACTCTTCTGTGAAAGCAGACTCCTGCAACGATCTGAATTTATCTGCTTTCTGGCACAAGAGCCGGTAACTGGCGAACACCTATTACTATTATATGTTTCCAGTCACACTTTACTATGGGTAAGTTAACATTTGGATTGTATCAATATATCATGATACAAATATTTACATTAAAAAGGCAGAAAACACTTTAATGTTTTAATATTCTTTAATCTACTTTTATAAAATACACAATTACAGACTTTGGCCTGGTCTGTGCGTTATAGGAAATCCAGTACAGGTTCTCAGGAAATCTTTCACTTCATCTTCAGTGTGTGTGTATGCGTATAAAAAACACACATACATACACACACACACACACACATAGCCATGAAAAGGATTTCAAATATTTCAACCGATTAACTTCCAAATTGGGGCAGTGGTAGCCTAGCAGTCAGGGCATTGGCCCTTCAGTCGAAAGGTTGTGGGTTCAAGGCCCAAGACTAACAAGATACCCTGAGGCACCCTGAGCAAGGTACCGTGTCCAAGCACTGCTCCCCGGGCGCTGCGCTGTTCAGCTGCCCCCTGCTTCACCTGGTGAATGGGTCAAATGCAGAGAAGTAATTTCACTGTGTTACACTATGCTATGCTGTGCTGTGGTGTCTTTCATGTGTGATGAACACTAGTATACATTACATTACAATTGCTCTTCCGAAAATGTTCATGTGTTTCTATTAACTTACATCCAAATAGTAACAAAAACATCTATTTTCAAGAAATATGACTTAATATTTCTGAAACTTCAATTTGTAGTCAAAGTCCCAAAAGGCGATCATGGGACATGCCATCTATTTTTTATGCCATTCATTATATGATCCCCAAATGGGGACCACGGAAGCTAATGGGTTAATCTCTGGTATCCCCCAGTCCTCCATCACCAAAATCAGTCCATCACAATCCATTCAGTAATACAGTTGGTTAATCCATCACTCAGTGTGTGTGAGTTGCTCAGTGTGTGTCTGAACACCTGTTCGAGCGTGGCTTGACGAGACTGGATACTCACGGTAGCAGTGAGTGCTAAGCTAGCTCGGATCTCCAAGCTTGCTGCTAAGTGCTTTGCATTAAGGGGATATTCCATGCATGAAGGACTCCAACGGTACGGACACTCCTTTCTGCAGAAGTTGCACAGAACGGTGCTCCTATCAACACTTCCATCTGTGTGTGTGTGTGTGTGTGTGTGTGTGTGGTTTCTGTTTTGTTTTGTTTTATTTAAATTTTCCTTTTGTTGGCCCAAGCAACGTTTTGCCATCTGCTTCCACCATGTTTACAAAGCCAGTGTGGACAGGTGTATTCATGTTTAAATTGTGCTTGCACACTGACGAACGGGGTCAAGGGGCATCAATGAATGTGACTAACCTGTGTTCATTTGTTTGATGTGGAGCTTTTTCCCCTATAATCAATTAATCAAAATTAACCAGTTATTCTGACAACCCTTGAAAAGCAATGTACGCGTCATTTAAAAAAAAAAGTAACAGACATCTTTTCAAATAAAACTAACGGAGATTGTCTGGGTTTCTTGAGGAAAAAGAAGCACACGTGATGGCCAAAGTCTGCAGAAGAACTGTGGCAGGTTCTCCAAGAAGCTTGGAAAAAGTTACCACCTAATTTCCTTATAAAACTGCCTGGCCGTGTACCACTGGGGCAATTTCAAAACCAAACTGTGGTCACGCCAAATATCAACTTGCTCTTGTTGAATACTGTTAAACTGCTCTTTACGGTCTTAGATGTAGAAACGTTTCATTTCGCTTGTTTTCAGAGGGAATGTTTGGTTTAGAGATCTTCTTTACGAGAGTTTAAACCTTGTGCAGAATACTGTATATTATAGTAATAGATCTGTGGACTAATAAATATACAACATATCCTGAAGTGACTAGGATGCAAATGACGAATCAATTCCTATCTGAATGTGAACACACTGATTAAATGATGGCTAATTGGAAAACCCCAGTATAGCAAATCAACCAAGATTTAACATAAGGCTTTTAGATTTACTGGTTATTTTATTTATTTAGGGCTACATGATACACAAGCCTCTACCGGCACCTCAGCTCACTCCGTTATCTTTTACGAGCCTTGATTTATTGAATATACTTCACCCATGCTCAGAAATGAACATGGCAATTGGGGGGGGTGGTGGGACCCTGCAACTTTTGCTGATGCGTTGCTCCACACCATGGGGGTAAGCCATCCATCTCACGCTGACAGACAAGTTAAAACGATCCCACATACGGCTCAGAAATATCTGCTGGAGAACACTGTTTAATCTGTTTCCCGTGAGTGCTCAAAAGTTACACCACAATGATGCTCACAAATTTATCTCCCTGAATACTTGGCGAGGCTAAAAATAGCGCGGCGCTCGCTTTTGGTGTACACTCGAGAGATTCTGCACGTCGTGATGGCTCCCCTGACAGCGCAGCGGGACGACTCGTCATCCTCCTGGAAATTTACAGCCACTTTGTTAGGAGAATTTGCCTGTAATATTTCTCAGAAGATTGCGGAGGACATTCTTCTACAAAGCTCGTGCAAAGTGAAGCACAGCTATTAAACATAAAATGAGAATCAGGGACGCAAATAACGTCCTGATATGAAAATAAGGCAAATGAATGAGGAACTACTTCCTTTTTTGCACAGCACGAGTCTTTTCGAGCGCAGATCACACTTTCTGTTAATGCAATAGAAATTAGCAACTAACGCAAAGACACGCAATGGAAATTTGCCCCACTGGGACCAAGCGAAATAGCCTAATTACTCACATGGTCATGATTGAGAGCTGTAACATGATAACTTAATCAGGAGCGCATGACTATTATCCATAACTTCCTCTAAATTAGGCACAGCATTCTCCTACGCTAAATCTTCTTTAAAATCAAATAAGAAGGATGATTAAGTGCTTTAATCCTCCGTTAATCCGACGCCAAGCAGAGCTAAGCCGCTAAATAGCTGCAAGGCTCCTAAATATAATGTCGGATATTTATAACTTCTCTAAAGTACCTTTTTAGGCAGAAGGACAGTGTTTATCAGGAACGCTTGTACACCTGCTCGTTCATGCAGCCAGGCAATCATGCAAAAGAAGCGCAATGCACAAAATCACAGAGATCAAGGCCAAGAGCTTCAGCTAATCTTCACACCAAATTTCCCAATGAGGAAAAACGGTCATCTCAGTGACTTTGATTGAGGCATGGTTGTTGGCACCAGACAGGCTGGGTGGAGTATGATTTCATAAACTGCTGATCACCTGGGATTTTCACGCACAACAGACTCTAGAGTTTTTACCGAGAATGGTGTGGAAAACCAGTTCTGCAGAAACACATCGCTGATGAGAAAGCTCAGAGGACACTGCCCAGATGAGCTCGAGCTGACAGGAAGGCTGCAGTAACTCAAAAAAAGCACTCTGTACAAGCGTGGTGAGCAGAAAAACATCTCAGAAGGCACAACAGGTCAAACACTGATCCATCCATCCATCCTCAACCTGGTCCATCCTGTTCAGGGTTGCAGGAGGAAGCTGGAGCCAATCTCTGGGGACTTCATGTGAGAGGCCGGGGTACACCCTGGGCAGGTCGCACAATCCACCGCAGGGCGACACACAGTGGCAGCCAACCGTTCACACTCATATTCACACCTATGGGCAATTTAGAGTCGCCAATTAGCCTAATCACCTCTGTGCATGTCTTTGGACTGTGGGAGGAAACCAGAGTACTCCAGAGGAAACCCACACGGACACGGGGAGAACATGCAAACGCCACACAGAAAGATGCCCAGGCCGAGGATCAAACCCAGGACCTTCTTGCTGTCAGGCGACAGTGCTGACCACATTTCAGCTTTAAAGCAGTGTTTTAAAATGAAAACAATCACCATCCAGACAAGAAAAAATAAAAATCTGTCCATACTAGAAAGCTTGAAAACAAAGATCACATGACCACTCACATACAGGAGGCATGAGCGTACCCGTATAAACAGGAAGCAGATTGTCCACTTTGTAGTTGGTTGCCTTGTTGCAGATGAACCAAATAACAGCGTGCCTCCTGTGCATGTAAAATTAGGCAGTTGTAGCGTCGTAAAATGCAGAATTTAACCGCACAACAGCTGCTTGCAAACACATCAAGGTCAGCAACGCTTGCAATTCGTTATTCATGCTGCATTCATTACCGATTCTTTACTGCATCACTGCATTCATTACTGATGCTGCTTTGCTTCCTTCCAGACAAGGGACGTGTGGTAGTTGCGTGATGAATTCAGGAAGGGCACGTTTTGACTGATGAGACCCAATTCAGGACTCGAACGTGGGTGTCTGCATAACTGTTTTCAAAACTTTACGTTTCCACGCATCCACACAAACATTTTTGAACTAAAAAGGACCCAATAGCATTTCCCAAACTCTTTGTTTTAGTGGCTTGAAAACTCTGATGTAGTAAAGACACCAGGTGTAAACATAGCAAAAGCTGATGTGTGTTAAAATTCATATTAAGTGTGAACATAGCCTGAGGCATAAGTGGATGCAGGCTCACCATAATTCAATAGAATTGGGAAGGATTGGGAAAAGACCAGGCCATGTTTAAGTCCCAAGTTGCAGGAAACAACAAATAAACTTCTGATACCATTTATTAATATTCTCAGTCTCCGCTTGCTTCCTTTCATAAAATTATGTGTCTCCGAAAAGATCAAGTGATTTAATTTAGATCAACAAAGTTGAAGACATGATAAATTATAAAGAATGGAGTCACTGTATACCAACCATTTAACAAACATCCAAAACAAACATGAAGCAAAACTTTGAGAAGTTCCAGTATCGGATAGAAAGACATGTCGGCTAACTGTGGCAAAAGTCAGGCATGGGTTTTAACATAAAACTCCCAACAGCACACTTCCTAAGCTGCCAAAAAAAAAGGGTTTCTGTTTCCCATTGCTGAGCAAACTTGGCTCTGAGAAGGTGACTGATTAGTTGAGAGTTTATTTTCTTCTTTTTAATGAAGATGAAAACATGTCTGTATCAACTAGCATCAAGACGCTCCAGAGCACCTGGTTAGCATCATTGTCAAACTCGGGCACAGAAAGGTCATGTGAACAACTCTAATGACTGCGCTACACTGGTCCAAGCTACAGACCCTAATACTAACATTGCACAAAGAAAACCCAACCTGATCACTCTAACAGCTGAATTACACAAGCTGGGATCAGAACACTTTCCAAAATTTCACATAAAAAAAAAAGAAAAAAATTAGCGCGAGGGAGACTCCTGGTGTCCTGCGCTGTCTTGGTGATGAAGCAGTTCAATCGTTATTTCTACTCGCTGTAACAGCAAAAGACAGCTGTGCTGTTTGTACTACAGTGCTTGATGTTTAGACCTACAGTAAGGGAGGTCACAGCACATTAGCTCTTCATTAGCTCGTATTTAACAAACTTGCCCGAGGGGGGAAATTATCACCATTTATCTTCTTTTTTCTGACTCTGCTCTTTCTCCTAAAGCTGTGTTTGCATCTTGAAGTGATATGTTGCCAATGTCAGTCTCTTTTTAAGCGTTTTTGGGTCAAAGCACAGGCTAAAATTTACACAAATGAAAATCCATGCACAGTGTCCTAAAAAATGGTTTCATTTTATTTAAAAAAATAAATAAATAAAAATTTAAAATGTACACAAAATAAATATAAATATAAAGAATAAAACATGACCAGGTAAGTCATATATTAATCTCCTGTCCTGTTAAACTCAGAGGAAATATTCTGTACTAGTGATCACATGCACGAGCACACAGATGTCTACAACTGGCTATTGTCTCTGTGATTACCAGAGGAGAGAGAGAGAGAGAGAGAGAGAGAGAGAGAGAGATGCTCCCCGCCCACGGAGAGCGCACTGCCCCTCGTCCCCGTAGAGCAAACTGCCCCCTGCCCACAGATAGCATACCGCCCCCGGAGAGCGCACCGCCCCTCGCCCCCAGAGAGCGCACCGCCCCTCGCCCCCAGAGAGCGCACCGCCCCTCGCCCCCAGA
>JAQLOM010175657.1:0-10930 GCA_030068315.1 Chrysichthys thysi | reverse complement strand
TCGGCACTTTATGGACGAGTACGAGTATTTTAGCAAAGTATCGGCCCGATACTGGTATCGGTATCGGTGCAACCCTAGTTTGCGCCTCACTTCGCTTGTAAATTTTCACTCCCTAGCCTGAAACGGTTACAACAGTAGCGTTATTGGCATCATCAGCGGACCCAGCAAACGAAACATATTTGATGAATATAACCTTTACTCTTAAGACACGAAAAGGAAGGAGGGATGCCAAGTTCACATGTGAGGTTGCTAGCCAGCTGACAGGCTATTGAATGGTTGAGGCTTCTTCAGGATCTGTTTCTGCTAGTGCAGTGCTTCTCAATTATTTTCTGTCGCACCCCCCTTGGCAAGAAGAAAACCCCCCCCCCAATCTTGCGATCTTACAACGCGGAGGGGCTAGCGGTAGCGGCGGCAATTAATTTGTCAATTATGTAGTGTGTGCGCGTGTGTGTGCGCGCATGCTTGGTGCCAAAAAAACCCCTGCCACTTACACTTTGTACACTTTATTCTAGGATGGTGTCAGGTAGGCATGGGTAGGACACATGCGGTTTTGCTGGTGCGTTCATGCAGTTCCCTTCTGCGTCGAAGGAGCGCATACAGTTTGGGCGGTGTGCGTTCGTGCGGTTCGCTTCTGCGTTGCGAAAGCGCATACTGTAGGGCAGAATCCTGACAGACGGCAAAAAAAAAATTCCCCCGGGGTCACACGTGCGCCCCCCGCATCGCACGCGCCCCCCACTATTTGAGAAGCACTGTGCTAGTGGAACAAAAATAACCAAAATATTTTACCACACTGTGTGTGAAATGTCGATGACTGGAAATTAACTTCTTGCTTGTAGAACTGTAGTATAAAATAGTATAAAAGCTATATTACACTCACAGTCATGCTAGGCACCCAATGATTAGCGACACTGAACCACAGCCATGCTGATATCGAGTATAATCAAACCTCTGCTCATGCAATATCACTTTATTAACAGCTTCAGTCTCTCCTTAATTCTACTCTTAAAAAGATTCGGCTATTCACTGAATCAGCATCAGGTCATTGTTCTTAATAATTAAGATGTAATGAATATGGTAATGTGGCTAGTACTAAACAGTTGTGGTCAAACCTTGTTCACACTTCAGTCTTTGGGCATGTAGACCAGGACTGTTCTCATGCGATCACTTGGTGAAGAGAGATGTTTGATTTGTAAAACGTGGAAAAAAAAAAAGTAAAGAAAAGAGAGTTTGATGTCCAGGGTTCATCCCAGAGATTTATTTATGGACGCCACCCAGACGCTGAGCTCCAGAGTCATTTGGAGAGGAACACACGGCTGCTGCTCTGGACTGTTTTTCTGTTGCTGTTTTGACTGTGAGCTTCAACACGTCGATGCTGAAATGCTAGAATGGGTTCGAGAATTTGTTATTAAAGTGCAGCCTGTCAGCTCTTGTTTTTTTTTTTTTAGTTTGTTTTTCATACCCTTGCTGTATCTCACTGCTCAGAGAAAGGGGGGAGAAATCAACCTGAGCTTGTTTATATCTATTTTAAAGCAAAATTAAAAAAAAGGATAAGTAGATATTAAAGCATATTTTAGCATCACAAATGATGTACTACAATAAAATATAATATTCCCAACAATATTCCATAATATAATATTTAATTTATATACGACATATAATATTTATATTCAAATAAGGAATGTCACTCTTGATTATTTTGCTAATTAACTTTTTCCTCCCTAGATACGTTACCTTAAGTGCTGGGTACTTTGTTTAATCCTAAGATTTATAATGAGTAATTCCCAACAATTATTGCGTTGGGTTTTTTTTTCTTCTTCTTTTTTTATATAATATGTATTTACAAAAAAATGTGTGACCTTCCTGAACAAAAATACTTCTGCATTTGTAATATTGATGTTTCTTACTGTAAGGGGGACAAGGATGAGAAAAAAGTAATACATACATTCTTGGTTTAAATCTCAGTTTTAAATAACTTGGTTAAATCTTTATTAAATAACGCAGGGGTTCTTAAAGTGTGGGTCGTGACCCAAAAATGGGTTGCGAGGGCCTTCCGGAATGGGTCGCGAGGGCATGACAAAAAAAAAACCATCCCCTGCCCGCCACATTTTTACGGCATGAGTTTATTGTAATTAATGATAAAAGGTGATTTAATGCTGGAGTGTGTAAACACTCTTACTGTCTCAGTGTCTCAGACATAATCAATCAATTTCTCTCCATCTTTACATCTTGTTCTGTTTGCATCAACTTCACGTGGAGAGGTGTTGGGAGATGCCATCATTTCTTCGGAAAGGATTAGTAATTACTCTAATTATTTAGAGACATGCGGTAGAATGATGTGGGGGTGGGGGATCAGCTAATGTCCCTTTGTCACCAGGGACGACATTAAATGTCATTTAACACTGCAGCGGGGGTACACGGGTTAAATGATTTCGGATGGGAGAACTGAAAACATTATTTTAAATGATTTGGAATTCTGTAATGTTGCCACTTTGGGTGGCAAAAAATATCTAGTGCTATTTTGCAAAACCAGTTTTGAGTTAATGGAGCTGAACAGTCTGGTGATTTGATACAAGATACAGGAAGTATCGAGATTTGCGCTTGGATTTATGAAAACGATTCTGGTGAGATAGACTTCTAATGAGTTGACTTAAATCTGAACATGAAAACATCAGACATCAAACACTGAGCAAGCACGTTTAAAGTAGGAGAAGTGTTGTTTTTGCCAGAATTTTCTTTTGAGAGTTTTCTTGAGCTTAAGCAATTGACCAAAACAATGTACAAACAGGCCTACTTTTTTTCATGTTACTGATACACTGTGACTGACTATAAATTACATTATATTTAGTGGTCCTAATACTTAATATTTTGCTCTGTTTCTCTGGTATAATTAGAGTATTTTGATGCAAACATCACCCTGCTAGTGTTATCTGGATGTATACAGCTCTAACTAGCACAATTTCAGATCAGATGTAAAAAGACCAATTGAATTTGTAAGTAATAAATGCCTGATCATTTGTTTTCTGTGTTTACACAAGCCTTTCATTCTTTTTTGCTCTGCTGTACTCTTTTATTCTGAATACAGTGGAACCTTGGATTGTGAGCATAATCTGTTCCCGGAGACGTGCTTGTAATCCAAATCACTCGTATATCAAAGCGAGTTTCCCCATAAGAAATAATGGCAACTCAGATAATTTGTTCCATAACCCACAAAGATTTATATAAAAATGATTAATACAAAATATAAAGTAAATATACATAAAACAAAATAAAGTGCACTTTAGCTTTGAAAAGAATCGTGGCTGGTGTGAGGGAGACGAGAGAGTGTCAGAAACAGGAATATCAAAGGCTACAACAAAACCACGGAAACTGGAGTACAAACATGAACAAGGTGTAAACACTAGAACATGTCTTGGCAATAGTGTGGGGGGAAATGCAAACTAATGCTTCGCAAACTTAGCGTTCATGAGTCAGTCTGTTTATAGTCTACTAGCTGATCACCCAGTGGCTTCGCTCACTGAGTGCTAGGGAAAAAAACTAAAATGCATTATTTATATAATAAGTTTAATTAGCAATTTTATTTTTCAACAAATAATGGTCGTACATAATTTCCTTTTCAAACATGAAAAGAATTTTTTACATTTAGATCAAAGTTTTCTTAAATAATTACCTATCAAATAGGTGTTTACTTCTTTTCAATATCAGTAAAATAACTCTCACACAAATAATAACAATTTGTAAAGACAATGTAAAAATGGTGTCTACAAACAAAGTGATTAGTTAACATGTAAGCGCTAGTTACGCTGTTTCCGGTCATGCGCACGTATAATATGTTCTGTGGTCATACGTCATTTTCGTTTCAAATGCGAAAGGAATTTATATAAATATATAAATCCAAAACCCTCAGTGAGAGAGAGAGAGAGAGAGAGAGAGAGAGAGAGAAAGAGAGAGAGAGAGAAGTTGTGATCACGTGAGGCTCAGCAGACGAATACTACTTGTATTACAAAACATCACTTGTTAACCAAGTCAAAATTTATTTAAAATTTTTGCTCGTCTTACGAAAAACTCGCAGACCAAGCTACCAAGGTTCCACTGAACTTTCTAAATGAGTCGTACTTCCTTCTGCAATTTGGGATTGTAAGATGAATTGTAACATGCTCGAATTTATAATGAGCATGTACATGAGGATGTGTGAGAGAGGAATGTGAACTGTATCATAAATGATCCAGAATGTGAGTTCTGTGTGCAGCTCTGTCCTCAGGAAAGATCTGCTCAATGAAAGTAAATTTGCAGTTCTGTAATTTAGTTTAGACCAGGAGAGAAAAGTCTCTCAAAGGTCCACTACCAAGAACTGGTTTTACAGTATTTCACCATGGACTGGTTTGTGTCAAAATCTCATAGAAAATAATAATAAAAAATTACGTTGTGGACATGCATTATTTGGGATTGTGTTAACTTGGGCAGATCATTTGAGGCTGTTGGTGGAATCAATCCTCATGAGTTTGAACACCTTATAACACACTGTTAAATATCATGAAACTGCTGTGACATTTATTCCATGCAAAGGGTCTGGAAAATTTAAACAATAACTTTCATTTGTACACAGTAGTATAAGATGATGGGCTTTTTCTCTTTTCCGTAGCGTTTCCTTTTCTACTCGAAGTCAGCGTGGGACGTGTAACTGAATTAGCGGTGTAGTGGGATTAGTGAATGTTAAACTCTCCACGCAATGAGAGGGGTGTAATCTACACAACATATTACAGGGATTACAACTTGACTTTTAAGCCTTTTTTTTTTTTTTTAATCTGAATAAATCTGAGGTCACTAGAGTGCAACTTTGTGGTACTGGTCCTGTGAATTTTCTAGAAAATGTAGACGAATGATGCCTGGAGGCTTTGAATGAAAATGACAAACCCATTGGTAAAGATATAAAATGAGTTTTTATATAAAATATCAACTTATCACAATCAGGCCTTGCTGGGAAATGGTTCACCCGAGAAATGTTTCATTTCCGGCACTCCTGAGTTCAATGCTTGCCCTAGTGTCAGGAGATCGTGAGTTTGAATCCCAATGGTGCCACAGCCATTCATGATTGCGTGCTGAGGAAAAATAATTTGGTTGTGCCAAATTGGCACATTGGCCAATCTGTGGGCATTTGTGAGCTCATGTATGCAGAAGAGGGTAGATAGAGCTTTCCTCACATTATGTTACATAGCAAGAGCAGCTTGTTTGAAAACGATGTGGTTAGCTTCACGTGTCATAAAGGAAGCATGTGTTAGCCTTCAAACTCCCTGTATAGTAGCTGTCTTATGATGGGGACATTTGGTATGGGGAAGAGTACCATTCGGATCCAAAATATTTAAATAATTGCACTGCTGTCCCCTGATTAAAACTTGGCCAGTACTGTCTATATAACCCGCGAGATCTACATTCAGAGATCTGTAAAGCTGCTTTTGTGACTGACTCTTGGTAACTTTGCCAAGGAGGTTATATTGTCTTTTTGTTTGCCTGGTTGTAAGCAAGATAGTGCAAAATTACAGAGCCTATTGCTGTGAAACTTGGTGCCAGGATGTAGCACAAGCCAAGGAAGAACTGACTAAATTTTGGAAAGCATCCAAGTTACAGGGCAGATCCAGGATATTGGTATCACTTTCTCTAACACTGTGTGATACAGCATTTGGCCTTGGCAGAAGTCTGTACTCAACAATGCCATCCACCTTAAAATCCACTAGATGCTAGTAAAGTTCAATTGCCAAAACATAGCCATTGTAGAAAAATGATGTCTCCATTGGAATATATATCCAGACATATAAAGTGACTCAGATATGATGGGCAGATTTGCCTATAATAGAAGGGTCGACTATTGTCGTTGATGGAGGTCTGTGCTCTCCAAGTGCCCTAGTTAACCAAATCAAATTTATGTATGCTATATATTAGATCTTTGTTGTTTTCTTGCAGCCTAATGTGCAGGCTCATGGCAGGTGCAAACATTACAGGAGTGTATCAGACCTCCATTTAATCATCTTCGTCATCATTAAATCACAACCTTTTTGCCACAAATTCACATCAAAGAGCATCAAACTCTGGGTGGACCTCAAAATTCCATTAGCAAATCAATAGACATCTAGAATCAGTTAAAGGTCACCTGTTAAGAGATTAAGACCCATACCTTGTGATATTAAAGCCTAGTAACGACCATTAAGTATGGACAGTGTCATTGACGTGAACAAAAAAGTATGTGGACACTGAAGCCACACTTACAATTTCATGAATTTCACTGCATTAAAAAGCAACAAAACCAAGTGGCATTTCTTTAAAAAAAAAAAAAAAAAGTAAAAAAGAAACCACAAGTTCTTGAAGCACAATGAAACAGATATACTGATCAGAATTAGATGAAAAGGATATAGACACATGACCGTGTCCAATGGCTTCATTAAAGGTCACAGTTACAATGCATTTAGTTTGTTATCCTTTGTCTCTCATCTCATAGTACGTATTTGTTGTCTCTGGATGTGGATTCAACCAGTTTCTCCTTCTGTTCTTGTGTTGAATTATGTGAACTAAGTTTCGACCAACAAAACATTCAGTTTGTCTGTACTAGAACAGCAACAATCTGATGTTTTTCCTTCTCCATTGCATCCCATAAATGTTTGCGATCGTGGCTCTGAGAAGTAATCTTTCCAAAGGCGGAGGGTCTGCTTTGGATCATTATCCTGCTGAAAAGTCTACTTTTGCTGCTTAAATAATTTCTTCAGTGTCTCTGCGAACCTTCTGTGCATGTTCTTTCTGTGTGGGTTTCCTCCAGGTTCTTCGGGTTTCTTCCACCAGGTTTTTTTTTTCCCCCCCAACCAAATATTTTATTATATAAAATGAAATACAGTGGCCCCTCAGCTCGCGAATGCATTGGATGGCGAACAAATCGGCATACAAACTAAATTCCCGAACAGATTTTGTACCAACTGACAAACAAGGCCTCGACTGACATACTGACGCACACACAGCTAACCCACACTTTGCGGCACAAGCATTCAGTTCCGTTCAAGCACTCGTGGTGTGAATGCGTTCAACGCATTTTGTCGTTGTGTTTCTCTGCATTTTTGCACTATAAGCCTTCATTATGGCTCCCAAGAAAGTGGAAATGGTAGTGAGCGTAAGAAGCCTAAGCATGTAACAGTTGAAATAAAGAAAGAAATATTCGCATGAGAACCGCCACCATATCCGTCACCACCTTCCACCTACGCCAGCAACTATGTACCCACCGCAAAGGTAACGTGCATTAAAATCATCTGTTTATTTCATTTAGTTTTATTTTTCTTTAATTAAGGTTATTTTAATTTTATTTGATGTTTTATTGCCACACACAAACCCATAATGCACTTTAAAAACATGTTTTTGAGGGCTGAAACACATTAATTGTAGTTACATTAGTTTCAATGGGAAAAATTGATTTGTGTCACAAACAAATCTGTTCATGAACAGAGTCTCGGAATGAATCGAGTTCGTGAGCCAAGGGTCCACTGTATCCATCTAAAGTATCATCTGTGCATCTTTTTTGTACCAACAGAAATACAATGCACATTACATTCGAAGAAGTTGGAGTTAGTAACTTTGAAATGCTAAGTTACAGAACTGGATTTTGGCTTTTCAGATCATCAGATGTAAGCCTTGAACCACAAGCGAATTAAATGTCAGGATAGGTGATGCATGAAGAATTTATTTCTGTGCTTTCTTGCACTTGATTAGTAAATACAACATACACAAGCCCATACTGAATGCCAGATCATTATGAACCCAGTATATGGTTACATTATGTTTGTTCATACAGTGAGATTTCTACTCCTACTATATGTCACAGCTTCACAAAGGTGAGATTTCCTGCAGCTGCAGTACAACTGGGTGAAATATAGCCATGTGCTATTTAGATTATGGGCATACGCAGCACTATGGTATAAAAATTGTGTTTTATAGCGCACTTTATGCGCACGTTCTTAGTTAAAGCTTGAAAAAAATCACTCACTCACTCATCATCTACCACATAATTCTGTTCAGGGTCACAGGGACAAACTGGAGCCAGTCCCAGCTGACTTCAGGCGAGAGGCGGGGTACACCCTGGGCAGGTCGTCAATCCACCGCAGGGCAACACAGAGACCCAGACAACTATTCACACTCACATTCACACCAACGGGCAATTTAGAGTAGTCATTTAGCCTAATCCCTTCTGTGCATGTTTTTGGACTGTGGGAGGAAACCGGAGTACCCAGAGGAAACCCACACGGACACAGGGAGAACATGTAAACTCCACACAGAAAGGCACCCAGGTTGACCCTGGGGATCGAACCCAGGACCATCTTGCTGTGAGGTGACAGTGCTATCCAATATACCACTGTGTCGCCCTGCTTGAAAAGATCTGCTTTATGAAAAGGGTAGTCAATTAACTATGCAATAATCCTTATTACGTCACTACTGTAATAGCCAGGGCCAGTGCTAGGCATAGGCGAATTAGGTGGTTGCTTAGTGCGCCAAATTGGAGGGGGCTGCCAAAATTGGTTGGCAGGCACCATATAGTGGTGGTCTTCATATATGTGTCCATCTGTGTGTATATATATCAGTAAACTTCTATTTCGAGACATGAAGGTCGAATGTTATAGGAAAATTACCGGGAAAAAATAATTTTTGACATGTGATTTTTATCCCCCCGTTCTTATGAGGGACGCCACTAGAAATTCTGCCTAGGGCACCAAATGGATTAGTGCCAGCCCTGTTAATATTATTCTGTTTCTATCTCTGTGTGAGCCTTGTAAAATTCCCATGCTTCCTATGCAAAGAGCGGAATAGTTCTTTTGGACTTTCAAGCATGGATAATTAACAGGTTTATTAGGATCCTAGCTCAAACATGTATACAAATTTTCTTTACAGAATACAGTATATGTTTCTGCAGAGATTGTTGATTACCAAGATACCCGGTTCCTTATGACTTTTCTTTTTTCTTAATGACTAGAAATTGTGTCCTATTAAATCGCATTGAGGTAGTGCTGCTACTGAGTAGGTCATTTGAGCCAGTGAGTCGTGCATGACTCTATAATTACAGTAGTCTTGAACCTGGCTCTTGTGCTGCTAGAATGCTTGATGATTGTTCTTGTGTGGCAGCAGTGTTATCAGTGCATCATTCACAATGAACATTATGATATTTTTTTTTGCAACACCTCATTATCCTTGATAAATAGTTCAATTTGCAGTGATCTGTCTAATAGTGTGCGTGTGTGTGTGTGTGTGTGTGTGTGTGTGTGTGTGTGTGGAGGCTGCAGGGAGAGATGCTCAGCACTACAGTTAGCCTGTTGGAAAAGGGTTGTCCATTAGGTTTGTTCTAAATTTGGGGCTCACTCAAACATCTATATTTAAGCCACCAATGAGGTGAGCAAGAGTTCTAATAAGGGTGCTATTGGTCAGCGCTGTTGCCTGTGCTGTTTAGCATAACCTTTGATCACTGTAGGTCTTTCAAATATGGCCTTTATTGATTGTCATGTCCAATAATTTGTGGATTGGATGATTTCTTGTGGAGTACCCCCTGTGTGTCGGGACCTGTCCCAAATTATACATTTGCATTCTGCGTTTGTGCATTTAGAGTCCCAAGGGACTGTGGAGGTGTCCCAATTTTCATTTTAGGCTCACAGGAACCACTCTGCCCCCTTATCATGCCCTTCCACAAAGCCTGAATCAAAGAGGACTCAGCAGCAGGCTGTGATCCAAAACTTCTCTTCTTCATCTCTGAAAATAAAGCTAATCCTGGTAGTACTGGTTACAAGGTGGATGTACACCAGTCCATCATGGTGCACCATCCATATCCATTCACACTTTTGGCCAATTTAACATAACCAGTCCACCTAGCTGCAAGTTTTTTGGACAGTGGGAGACCAGAGAACCCCGAGGGAAACCCAGGCAGACATGGGGAGAACTCAAACTACTTGAGAGCTTAAGGTGAATGCAACAAGAAATCCAGACTTAAAAAGACAAACATAGTCCTAAAGTGCAGATTATTATTAATATAACCTCCTCAAGAAGCATTACAATGACCACATAAATAACGAGCACAAATGTTTGACTTTATATACCACGTAGCTTCAGGATCATCATGTGAAATTTATACACAATGAGCTTCACGTGAACATCATGGACAGGCTTGGAAAAACTGTGTGCTCTGACAAACCAGTGTTTGCTAACCAGAAATGAAGCTGGGAGTCAATGTGAATGAGGAAGTCGTGTGCAGAGTTAATTGTATTTAAAGTCAAACAAAGGTAAAGTGCACTATGTGGCCAAAAGTTTGGGGACACCTGAGCTTCACACTCTGTTAATGTATAATTTCATTTACAAGTTGATGTGCAGTGGAAGCCGGCCAATTCATGAGCAGATGATAACGAGGACGAGGAGGAACCACCTGAATGCCACTCCCTTACTCCTCCCCTATCAGGCATGTAATAGAATGTAGTGCTGCCATTAACAACTAATTTTCTAACGAGTAATTTTTCGATTAATTGATTAATCTAAACGACTAATTTCCAAAATAATAAAGCAGTCGCAATTTTCATGTGTTCATTTTATGTTGAACAAAATTCAAGAGCCAAAGCACAAAATTTCAGCTCTATCATGACAAAAGTAAACATAAATATATATTACTAAATAAATAAAATAAAGTTCAATTACAAAATGGGAGAATATCTTCCACGTTCCAAAAATAGTATAAAAAGTATTAAAGTAAAAGAACTATAAAACTGATATTCTTCAGGTATAAATATATCAATATAAAAGAAAATATATCGGCTAAATGTGAATACGATAGGCCCTTCCACTTCAGTTAGTACCCGCAGTATTAACAGTGCAAATGTAGATATACAAAACATCAAACCCTGAATGTGTTGTACACTTCTGTTACTCATAG
>JAQLOM010175637.1:0-10932 GCA_030068315.1 Chrysichthys thysi | reverse complement strand
GATGTATGTTTAAGAGTGTAGAAAGTGTTTAAGAGCATAGGATGTGTTTATAAGAGTGTGGAAAAGGTTAATAAGAGTGGAAATGGTTTATAAAGCCTTAAAATATATATCAATAATAAAAATTAATGTGACTTCGCAGTATCGCGGTTTCACCTTTCGCGGGGGGCGGCGGAACGTAACCCCCGCGGTAGGCGGGGGTTCACTGTGTACTGTTATACCTGAAAATTGGAGTTATGCCCATTGTGTCTGAGTGAGGCCAAAAACTATTTGAAGCACCCTCGTGTCTCTATCATGTACAAAGATTTATTATATTGTAAATAATGGGCATATATGCTTTCCATTTGATGGTACAGATTAAAATAATAAAGTATATACAGCTTTGTACTCATGCTAAGTGCCTATATAAAGTGTGCATACCTGCAGGGTTGCCAGTGTAGTCTAAAGGAGGTCCAGGATCAGTCAGGCATGAGCCGCGAATCCACAGTTTACTTGGGTCTGGTGTTTGAAGATCACAAAGCCCGTCTTCAAAATTACATGGCTCTGAATGGGTACCTTTAGAATTGGAAACCAGGACCATTTTAACCGTAAAACCACAAAATCCTCACATCAATATCCAAAAATGAGTGAACTTATTGTACTGTAGTGTGTTTTCTCTCAGTTTAGTAGCCGACAGTTTTTCTGTCTGTCGTCACTCTGATCTGTACAGACAGAGAGAGCAGGGCTTTTGGACTTCCAGCCTTGGATGACTCGGGTATCATTAAGATTTGAATTTGGGCCCACTCAATGATAAAGCAAACAATTAGCAATGCTTTTGCTTAATAAAATTAATAAATTTGCATTCATGACTCTGGGATGTGAATAGAGACTGCTTTATGCAGTTATCTGTGCTTTGGCACCAACTATGGGTTATGACAATTTCTGGAAAAGACGTAATAAAAAATATAATGCCTTCACACCCCATCACTTCAGGCTATGATTCAAAGTATCCACTCAATGTAACTAGGCACCTGCTTTCCAAAGTATTGTTTATACAGGGGAGAATTAAAAAGTAATTGAACGATACAACAAATGTGTCATCTTGCTTGGGAATGTGGGAAAATGATATGCTTCTCATTCTGATATCTTTCTAATTTCTCATGGTTACTTCTATTAAAGCTGTTAAATGTATTTTGCTGTTTTATACCTCGTAACCGTTAGGGGAAGTGAGAATTGCCTGGATAATAGACACTCCTGAGGACTAATGTTAAAATTATTTGAAGATGACCGCCACACCCAGGCCACTAGAAGGCAAGAGATTAACTTTGTAGAGTCTACAAAAAAATGTCTGTTGATGCCAAGGTAGTGGCACCAGAGATTTCCAGAATGGCATGCACTAAACAGTTTAAATGAAGAGGAGTCAGTTTTCCTAGAGTGGCATACTACAATAGGGGCTGATCATCCAGTCTGTCTATAAGCCATAGTCATGGCATTCATCATGCAACAGGACAGTCTTTGCTTAGATGCGTTGTTCCTCCATGAAAGATGAACTGTTGGTCTTCCATGGCAAATAATACCAAATAATAAAAACAATGCTCTGCAGACTCGCTTTCAGGGAATGCTGCAGGTTTTGTCAGGGTGATTTACAAATTGGATAATACAACTTTGGCCCATAGGCATTAACACCAGAGTATGCAGTTCTCCAACTTTTTCCCCCCCAGAAATGATTGCTAACAGAAAGGCAATTTTCACTTTAGAAACTAAATTCAGCATCTCTCACATAAACTCACAAAAAGAGCCCTCACGGGACTCCACAGGGATATCAGGGGAGAGCCCTAAGAAAACAGAAAGGATGGAGATGGCTCACACCTTTCACCCATCCATCCATCCATCCATCCATCCATTCATTATCTATACCTCTAATCTGTTAAGGTTTGCATTGTCATCCCATTCAGAAAAATCACAGGTTTTAAGAGACCCTGGACCGATGCTAGGCAACACACCGGATCTAGAATTTATAATGCATGTTATTCACAGATAGCTTCACAATAGCTGCCATGCCTCTGTGGTGTTTGGGGTCTGGCCATAATCAGATTACTCACTTCTGAAAATTGTACTTCTAGCAAGCTCTGGGGATTTATTACTTCATCAGCTGTGATCAATCTCAGCATCATTAACAGGAGCTGGTACTGTACACAGTGCCCTGGTTGAATCTTAATCGTTTAAGGATTTTCAGGATGGCTAGCATTTTCAGGAAACTGAGCTTCATGATGATGAATTGTGTGGCCTGTGCCAGGGTTAAAGAGCTCTTTCTTAGTTATAATCTATTTGGCTTACAGGACACGTGCTTGTGAACAATATTAAGGTAATATATAGTATAATTTAGGACCTAATGGCGATTTATAATAAATTACACTGCAGCTGAGGATTGTGAAACAGTTATTCATTGTAGTGTGTTTTCCTGTACATGAGGAGAAGTAAGTGTAGTTTATGATCCACTGCAAAAACATACAGATAATGTAAAAGAAGGCTCAGTGAATGATAGCTAATTAGGCTAGTTATGCTAATGAGGAAAATCCAACTCGAAGCTAGAGGATGCCATGGAGCTATGTAACATTTTCCTCTTAATATATGAAAATACTCACTGAGGTTGGGATTAAAAGGTGACTACTAAGCAGAGTTGAGATTAGAGGAGCCTGCTAAGCAAACAGCTCCATATGGTGTACATGTGGTCTGACGTACATGGTGAGAAGATGAGTGAGAAATATGACTACACGACAACGGTTTTTCAGGCAAATATTGCATCATATATCACTTTGTCTTCCAGTTTGTAAAGCAAACAAACAAACAAACAAAAAATCTAATTTATGATACTAAGACAAAACTGTCTAACTAAAAAAGTATTTTAGATGTTATTGCTTTGGACCAAGATATTATTTTCATTTTCTATAAAAAAATAAAAAAAACAACTTTAAGGCTGACAGTGAAACCAAACAATGTTAATGAAAATCTATCTCTTTGAATAAATGTTAATGTCTAAGAGCAGCAGGATGATCCAGACAATGTCCCATCTTCATTTATTCGGAATTTGTCCAAAACTGACACAGCTTATCCTTAATCACATCATTTACACATAATCCCAGTGATATATATTTGTCCAACAGACACGACTTAGGCCACAAATGTGGCAATAAAAACATTGCTGTGTGTCGTATCTAAGCTTCCCCAACGATATGCTGTTTTATGACAACTGCTCTTTTTCTTTGCCATAAACCGATGTGTTTACACATTACAGCACATTTAAAAGCATATTGTCCTGTCAATGAGCTTTAACAGTATGCTGTTAACGTTCTGACTTTATATATCTTACACAGTCCACAATGTACTACAGTACAGGAAACATAATGAATAGTACAGAGGAGCGAGTATGAATTTGAACATGATTGAAACAATGAAAGATTATAAGGCTTGACGGTTCAAAAAAATCATTGAGACTAGTAAGGAAATGACTTATCACTTGTTACATCCCCAGGCAGAATGAAAGTAGGACCAAACATGAAAAAATACTGATAATAAAAAATTTATGAGCTCTTTTTTTTTAGGTTAGCAGTTAGCAAATAATAACACATACTACATCTTAAACCACAGAAGCCGTCGTAACACAAAGACTAAGGAATAGAGCCATGTTTTAAAAAAACAAACAAACCCCAAAAAACCCAACAACAACAACAATTTAACATAAAGCGGGATGATAGCAGTGAGCTTTGATACTTACAGTTTCTCTCTTTGCTGCCATCCAAACAGTCTTGAGTGAAGTCACATACGTTCTTCTCTGACACACACTCTCCTGTCAGGCACTCAAACTCATCTGGCTGGCATGGCTGACCCGACACACACATCACAGCCCACACCAAGACGGAGGGCCACACAAGTGCTTGCATTAGGCTTTTTTGACGGGCAAGTCACATAAACATGTACACTCAGTTAAAAAAAAGAAAGAAAGTCAAACACACCTCAATCCTCCTAAATCCCGAAAGCAATTTACAAATCTCATGTAACCTGAATATGACTCTGACAAAGCAATAATGAGAAACTGGGCCATAAATGACTTTTATGACAGTTACAAAAGAGTGTGTGTATGGGGAGACTAAAGTCAACCTTGAAGTCATTGGCTGTAGATAAATCCATTGTAAAGCATGCGATCTGTAGTCTAAACGGCAGACGCACCTGAGTAGGACTTCCTCAAAGCACTGTCCGTCCTATTAAATTAACAGAATCGAAAACATGGATGGTGAGTTGAGCCACTCTGTGTTAGGTGTCATTAGCTCTGGCTTTCAGCTCATGCATATATTAAAAATGCATTACAAATTCAATTGAAAGGAAAGAAGATGGAAGTGTTTTTATTGTATTTTTTATAGTTTGCTATGGTAGGAATAATGTTTTAGTCTGTTTGTAGACCAATCAAGATCATTTTAAGGTGAGAAACATGTATTTACAGCATGTGATTTAGTATGGAAGAAAGTTATCATGTGATCATATAAATCATTTTCAGTAGGTCTTTGGTGATCTATGCCTTATGCATTTTTACTTGTGCCCGCAATTTATTTATATATTGTTTCTTTATTTATTTGCAAGCCTTTTTTTATGGTTCAGAGCCCAGTGTGGAAACTTTGTGGAGCCCAGTGCACTTTGTTAAAGTTATATATCGAACCATCTCCGCTGCTATATATAATCTGCTTCAGCAGCAATGGGAACATTGGTCAGAATCTCAGTCAGAAAGTCTGTCAGAAATTCAGATCAAATTTGTATGTGCATGAAACAGCATTAATGCCATAGATACATTTTAGATATCCTTATACACCCTTTATACTTCATCCAATTCTGTAACTCATTCAGCTGTTTTCAGAAATGTGTGTTTTCTTCTGTCTTACATGATACATGTACATGGTTTTTTTAAAATGCATGTCTGATTTCACATGCATTAAACATTTAGCAGGTGCTATTATGTAAGAATTTATTTTAATTTAATTTTATTTTATTTAGTTATTATTTGCCAGCTAATTAAAAAAAAAAAAGGTTTGAGGAAAGCACCCTTTTCTATTAATTGGAACCTTACAGCAGACATGCTATACAGCTGGTCATTTTCATAAAGCCTTATTAGCTGATATTATCGTTACAGTCTTTGTGCAATAGGGAAATTACTAACACATAGCAAAATTAATTACTGTGCCTCAAAATTATATTACCACATTTATTCATTTCCTTCCACTTTTCCCAGTGGGGCTCATGGTGGCATCAAGCTGAGAAGATCAATCCAGAATTCTCCAAATCCCTAGCCAACGATTCCAGCTTCTCCTTTAGGATTATTTTAGATATTTTCAAACCCAACTGTGATACATAATTTTTCCAGGTGGTCCTGGTCTACCCTGGACTCTCTGTTGAGTGGGACATCACCTGACATGCTCCCATTAATGCACCCTTTAGAGCTACCCTTGATGAACAAACCTGAGAAGAACAGGGGTCAGACCATCAACAGTCCTAACGACCCCGATGAAAGGAACAAAGGGAACAGAAGAGGGAGCCAGGCATTGAATAGGTATGTACAGGTGGGTGTCTGGTGACCAGACCACTCCCAGTCAGACTTAACCAACAAAAAAAGGTTCCATGGGTTCATTGACATGGATTGGATCACCAACTGCAAGATGAAGGGTTGGTCTCAGGTGCAATATTAGACCCACTAGCCACAGCAATGGAAACTAGCTTTGGGATTATTGAGTGTTATATTATATTTTATTTTCAAGGCACAATTGAAACTCAACCATTTCATTAATAATGGATCTTTACCTGAAACACGTATACTTAGATGTACCCATTGTAAGTGAAAAATATTGTATGTTGAACCACTGCTTACCCTAGCTTAGCCTAGCTTAGGTAGCTAAGGTATCTTAGCTAGCCTACCGAGGAGTCTTTTCCTGTAGGAGAAATGCTGGGGTGTTCAGAAGACATGCTTTTGAATTAAAATTAGCTCTTGAAGCACGCAAAAAACATTTGGTAATGCACTGTACAGTACACCGATACCCAATTTGCGGGAGAGAGTGAGGCATCACGCAAGGTGAGTGATGTATACATCCGGGCAACGGCCGAACGTCATATGCTGTTACGCTGGCCTGCCAGTGCTGCCTTCCTGTGAATCTTAAATATTTTCTAAATATTTTACAATTTTTACGTATCACGATCGTCATCATAACTTCAAAAAATCGTAAGTCGGGCCATCGTATCTAGGGGAGCACCTGTATTTACGAAATAATAAGAAATAATTATATTTATCTGGAAAATTTCTTCAAGAACCAGGATGTCTAAAAAATTATTATATAATATTATATATTATTTATAATATTATAATAATTTTATATATAATGTGAAAACATTTGATCTCTGTTGTTTTAACTGTGGCCTGTTCGTTGGTGCCAGATCAGCTGCTTTGTGGATTTCAAAAACTGCTGATTTCAAGGAACTTTCACACACAACAATCTCTAGAGTTTACTTAGAATGGTGTGAAAAACAAAAACTTCCCAAGACAGGGTCTGAGGGGCTGAAACACAGATTAGAGGAGAATGACCAGCCTGGTCTGAGCTGACAGGAAGATTGTAGCAACTAAAATAAGCACTCTTTACAATTATGGTGAGCAGAAAAGTATTTAAAAGCACACAATACACCAAACCTTGAAGTGGATGGCCATTTTCTTCTGCCCTCTCTTATCAGCATGGTCTTTCCACCAACAAAACTATTGCTCATTTAAATTTTTTTTGCAGCATGATGTGTAAACTCGAAGGCCTGCTGTGTGTGAAATTCCCCAGGAGATCAGCAGTTTTTCAAAAACTCAAACCAGCGTATCTTGCATCAACATCCATGTAATGGATAAATCACAGAGATCACTCCCCCCCATTCTCATGTTAAAGCAAAAATCATAGATAGTATCCTATCACCATAATCCATCTCAGGTAAAACAAACATTTGAACAATGTGTTTTCTAATGGATGAAGAAAAATGAGTCTTCTATCTGTGCAGACACCCAATTTTATTTCATTTAAGAGGAAAGTGTTCCACATGGCTTTTAAAAGAAAATTTGCTGTCCAGCCAGAGGTTCTGATATTTGTATGAGTTGACTGTCTCACTTTGTGCTCCATCAACAGACTTAATGGATGTAGTGAATTGGCTCACCCAGTCAATTAGGACAGCTCCTATTCTCCCTGGTTATAGCAGTCAAGCTCCATCAATAATGGTATTACCTAGATTGATGAAATTAGATTTAATTAATGAAAGACATTCAGTTACACATCTTGTCTGAAGGGACTAAAGATCTTGACTCACCAAGATTACTTTCTGCCTCAGTGATTCATGAGGCTAATTGAACTTTAGAGCAAAGTGGACACTTGACAGCCCATGCTTTCTCTAAATACCACCTAATAATGATGTCCGTTCTTTTGACAGACCAAACAAAGGAAGTCAAAGCAGTGGTAAATTAACTGATCTGGGATGACTTTGGATAATAACACTCAACCAATGCTTATTTTGCTAGAGGAAAAATCCATTTCTATAACAGCGGCAAGAGCAGAAGGTGAACTGTATATATCGTGGGGTACCTTTGACCTATTTCCATGAATTTCAGAGTTTCTTAATATTTGATGTTGTCCCTTTTTTTTATTTAATGAGTGCATGAAGTCAAGCTGGCATGGACTCGTTTGTGTAAAACGTCATGATCAATTTTAGATCAGATCCATCTGTGTGTCATCTGTACATTTGTTTGAGCAGAAGAGGTTAGAAGAGGACATAGTAAAATCAGAATTTTACACATGAAAGATATTGAAATTTACTTTCTTCTTTTTAAATATTTCAAAAGGAACTAACCAGTGAGCACACTGAAAGTAATAGTACAGCAAATGCAGTGCTAAACAATTATGGTATTATACAAAAGCAGAAAGAAATGGGTGTGTGGGGGGGAGTTTTGTCTTTCTTCCTTCATGAAGGAGAGAAGAAAGATTGAAGGTTAATTTAGTTTGAAAATGCTATGCCCAAAATTGATCAATGTCAGAACTGCCCTGGTTGAATTAGGAAGAAAGCAACCAAATTCTTGAGAATGACAGGACAGAAGGTCGAAAGAATATTGAGAGTGATGAGGAACTGAGGGAGAAATGAGGCATTTACATTCATTTCACACTCCGAGATATGAGGCTGCAAGCGAGCATGAGGGAGAGCAATTTAATGGATTAAGCAAAAAATAAATAAATAAATAATTCAGACCAAGTGAACATAATGCGCACTGGACCACAAATAGGAGACCAAATGAAAGCTACAGGCTGGTACTATTTCCTGTTCAGTGATTGGTAATTTCTTATCTTAATGACAGTAACAGTTTCTATGAAGCCCATATTCATTGGCTTTAAAAAAAAAAACAATTAACAAGAAAACTAACAGACATAAAACGAACCGTGCTTATAGTGCTTGTAAGTTGGGAACGGTTGCTTGGAAATATCTTATAAACTAATAATGCATAATAAAGCCTCATAATGTGCTCTAAGTTATTCCTTGGCCCTGCGGGGGATTGGCAACCTGCTCGGGGTGTTCCCTGCCTCTCGCCCGAAGTCAGCTGGGATTGGCTCCAGTTTCCAACCGCGACCCTGAACAGGATGAAGCGGCAGAAGATGAGTGAGTGAGTGAGAATGAGTTATTTCTTGCTAATTTACAATTATGCAGCAAAAGTGTCACTATTCAGTACTAAGTGCTGCACTGCATGACCTTTAACTAAAAATGACCTGTGCATAATTATATACAACCTGTAAAATGATGAAACAATTGTAAAAAATGTATATCTATTATAGACGTTTCAAATGTCATCACTGAGTGCATCAAGTCCACTGAATATTTTTAATAACTGCTAATAATAAATATGAAAATCTCTTTATAATTATGCACAGGTCATTGTTATTTATAAAAGTTGTGCACTACAGCATATGGCTATATAATAAATAGTGACACTTCTGCTACAACATACATATACAGCTTTATGAGGCACTGTTAGATTTGATCAAAATGCTTACAAGAATCATTACCAACTCAAACACAGATATAATGAATTTTTAGCTATCATTGAAAGTGTTACTGAAATTATTTCTTATACAGACAACTGTATAAGGCCTGGTATTTGTATAAATTTGAGACTCCAAAGATCCTCAGGACACAGTCTCACATCACATGACTGCCAGTCAACACCTGATTACTAATAGAAATAACCAGGTTGTAAGCACACTTTTTTGTGACGTCTGACCCTAACATAGATTCCTATCGATTGTCATGATTAGTGTTGTGACCAAGCATCCCTTTTCTGACTAGCAGTGTTGTTTGTCTGCTATATCGCTCTTAATAAAAACAGCACTCAATCTGTCTGCTTGAAGACATTACCTTAGTCATTTTTTATGCCAGAGCACTATAGTGCTTTAATAAATGATAATGGCATCTCACTGAGGCTTCCGATGGGTGCCATAAATTACTTCAAACCAACCACAGATTTTTTTGCCTTGCTGTCAGAGTATGCCTTCTGTTCTTCTTACATTTTCACAGTAGGGAAATCTGTAAAAAAAGAAGAAAAAAAAGCGAAAAAAAAACCCCAGCTAATTGAGAACAAACCTTTTTGCATTTTCCTTTGTAATACATTGGTGTAAAGACTTCCAGTCTATCTGATCTTCTAGCACATGCACTGCAAAGCATTAAACAAACAAACAATAAATAAATAAATATAAAGTTAATTAATCAATCAATCAAAATAAATAAATAAATAAATAAATACTACTACTATTATTATTATTATTATTATTGTTATTATTATTATTATTTCAGACTATTGGGGTCAGAGTGGGACACTAATTGAAATACTTTTGAAATTGACTGGGGAGGCCATTGTCCACTGAACTTACCAAACATAGCTTGTATCCCATATATGTATAACTGGGAAATCATGCTTGTCCAAAACCCACTAACTCAGAATCACTCAGGAACTAACCAATTTTCACTACATAGAGTTGTGTTTCATGATTTGAATACATATACAGTACACACACACACAGTACTGCCTAGAAAGATCTTCACAGACATCTCAAAAATAAACAGGCACCATCTTTTTTGAAAATTTTATTTCTAGAGACTTCCAGAGCACCTTCTAGCTGCTCTGCCATAGTAGTCAAGTTGATGGAGATACCCAAGAGAAATCTCCGAATCACTTGGAAAACTTCTTGGAGTACACAACATCAGCGGCCTTACAGTGGGGATATATTTCAACAATCCAACTGGCAATCCGAAGACGCCTGTCAGAGGGCCCAGGGCGACCTGACCTGAGCGGGATGCTGTTGATTCCTTTTCTTTGCTTTTGAAATGTACGATCACTTTGTTGACTGTGGCAAGAAGAAGCCCTAGGTTTTGTGCAATCATACACTGGCTAAGTCCACCCTCAGTCTGACCCACAATACACCCTCTATGAAAATCGCACAACTCTTTTGCTTCTGGTGTTCATGGCATGGCTAGTTGCTATAAACAATTACAGCCCGAATTCCAGAAAAGTTGGGACGTTCTTTAAAGTTGAATGAAATCAAAATTAAAAGACATTCAAATTACATGAGCCAATATTTTATTCACAACAGAACACAGATAACATAAAAAATTAAAAAACATAAAACAACAGATAACATAAAAAACATTTCAAATTTGATGCCTGTTACAGGTCCCAAAAAAGTTGGCACTGAGGTAAAAAAAAATAGCTGAAAAGGCAAGAAAGATTCAGCTGGGAGAACATCTAGCAACTAATTGCGTTAATTGATATCAGGTCTGAAACATGATTAGCTATAAAGGGATGTCTTAGAGAGGCGGAGTCTCTCAGAAGTAAAGATGGACAGAGACTCTCCAATC
>JAQLOM010175613.1:0-10934 GCA_030068315.1 Chrysichthys thysi | reverse complement strand
GCACAAAGAACACAAAACGAAGCGAGAAATGCTGCGGTGATGCTTACTCAGTGAGCTCGACACGTGATCTGTAGGTCGCCTTGGGGCAGACTGGGACCTGATGAAATCGCCAATGTCGTATCACAGAAAACTGTCGCATCCCAAAGCAAAAAACAGCCCGACATCAACCTCGTATATCAGAAATGTCCTAACCTGGGTCGGTCGTAATTCAAGGTACCACTGTATCCCCAAATCATCCACACCCCTTCTCCATATATCCATGGTGTGACAAGATCATCCTCACTCTATCTCCATGTGTTCCATTACCATCCTTGACTGATCTGCATGTGCCTCAAACCCTTACACATCCCATCCCCATGTGCCCCAACATCATCCTGTCATCTGATCCCTGCAGTCTATAGTCTATCTGTGACAGAAACTGTTAAGCTCATAATTGTATGTGTAGCAGATGTCAGCAAGAGGGCTGGTAGCACTATAATTCAAAGTAATCAGTAGTGATTTTGTCTGGACCTTAAAAACTGAGAGCAAAACTCATACTTTGTAGAGGATCCACTTAGATGGAGAGTACTTATTATTCATGAATCATACTGGTCAAACTACACTAGTTACAAAGGTTTGATTTGTATTATCATTTAACAGGTCAAACTACATAAGGCCAAGATTTACATAAAGCCTTCATGACAACTGATGTAAAATGACATGAATATTTATACTGTCTAATTGTAATTGGAGCTAGCTGTCATACAGACTGATTTCATCGATGTTTTTAAGGTCATGTTGATGTAACACCTGAGTCAAAAACAAATATATAGATTTTGTATTAGGAAAAGTTCGAGTCATGATACATCTCGGGTTAATTACACTTTAGGATCATACCAAATGACTTTGATAATGACTCACTGTATTTCACATATGTCACAGTCACATAATAGTGGTGATGATGTTTTTAAAAAAGGCTTTGTAGTGCCCTCTGAACTCAGCACTTAGTGGTAACCGCAATACAAATTCTTGCCATAAAACACTTTGACATGGTGAAGGTAATAACACTTATAAAACCCATTTGGAAACCTAAAAGGTTATGACACCCTAATGGTCATGAAATTGCACAGCATTATGTGTGATTTACTGACTACTAAGTACAGTGAGTTCAATTTTGTTATGTATATATCTCATATGAATACCTATGGTAGACTGTAAATGTTAATAATTTGACTTCACTCAGAAAAAGTGAGGAAACAAATTGCTTCAAAATTCCTAAGTAAAGTAACTGATTTTTACTTTTAAGTGGTTAAAATTCGTCTTCGGCTGCTTAATCCTGTTCAAGGTCGCGTGGGGAAGCTGGCACCAATCCCAGCTGACATCGGGCGAGAGGTGGGACACACCCTGCGCGGGTTGCCAATCCACTGCAGGGCAACACACAGAGACAGACAACCATTCACACTCATATTCACACCTACAGGAAGTTTAGAGTCACTAATTAGCCTAATCCCCTCTGTGCATGTCTTTGGACTGTGGGAGGAAACCCACGTGAACACGGGGAGAACATGTAAACTCCACACAGAAAGGCACCCGTGCTGAACCCAGGGCTCGAACCCAGGACCTTCTCACTGTGAGGCGACAGTGCTAACCACTCAGCCACCGTGCCACCCAAGTGGTAAAATATGAAACTAAAATGCTGAAACCTGAAAATGAAAAATCAGACTAAATGTTGACATTACTTGAAAAATATCAGGAAATCAATTGCCTCAGAAATTTCAAATAAGCTTAACTTACAAGGCCAAATTGTGAAATTCATAGTCAATAGAATTAGCATATATGACTAGTGTAGGGTAAAAAATAATCTTTACAAAATATATAAGAACAACACATAAATTTAAAGGAACATTGATTTAGGATGAGAGAAGTCCACGTGGTTCTGCGGCCTCACGGAGAGGCACTAGATGGCCTTTTTGGATGTCTGTTAAAGTCACCAAATATGGTTCTTCGCCAAACAAAGAGTTAAAGAGCACAAACCACATCATTTCATTATTTTCATGAAAGGTCATTTAAGCAAGTAAATAAACTGACGTTGGTTTTTTTCTACATTGTTCTGTCTTTGTGAAGTGAAGTGCATGTGGACAAGTGCCTGATCAAACTCCTCTCCCTACTCAGGTATTACTGACCATGCATGACTTTATTAATCTGACATACCAAAAGGTTGATATTACTAAATTAATTAAGTGAACTTTGTTTTACAAGTTAGGATATGAATTTCTTTTTTATTATGCAATGCACTAACACAATAATAATATCATTAATGAGTTGTTAGTTTTTCTGACTGAGATACCAGCGCTTCACTGAGCTACGAAGTCATTTGTAATGATGTATGTCAGCAAATATGAGCTTTGAATAGGTTATAATGCAACCTTAGGGCTGCAAAATTCAGTGTTGCTATAGTCATTTCCTTGACAGCTATTGCCTGTTGAATAGTGTTGAGTGGACAAACAATTTTTTCATAAAGCAAAGTTGTGAGAAAGGTTTCATTAGATTATCTCATCATTCATACAGAGAAAGTGTGAGGAAGAAAGTGCCAGAATGGCACAGGCAGAACTGCCACTGTGCCGCAGGTACAGAAAAAAAATGAAGAAAATAAGGCAACTTTAAAGTCAGATGAAGGAACAAAATGTATGTCTCTATCATCTCTCTAAGTGAAGTTTTCCTGAAGGCTTTAAAAACATGGCAGAGTTCACAGGTCTCATTTGCTAGTTTGCTATTATTGTTATGCTAGGAGGTAAGGTGTGGGCTAGCTTGTTTGCTACAGAAGCTAAATAACATGAGCATCAGTGTCTTTAAGATAGATATACAGTATTATAATATAACAGCATGTTTGCTATCACCTTGAGCATTCACTAGTGGTATAACTAGCTAGCTAACTCCTGAAAGTTGTGTTGGTTAGCATGGCTTTACATTTTCTTGTATATTAATTCATATTTCCATAGCAGCAGAGCAAATTTTGTTTAGGAACAGGTACAGAACATATCTATACACATTTCTTACTGTGGTGGTGGATGTATCTGACCCTTAAGCAAATTTGTGCTTGAACTAGAACAATAATAGTTTATTGGTGAGCAGATTAGAAGTACTCTAATGTAAAGAAGTGTTGATGTCCTTTCTCTGTAAGTCACAGCATAAAGTCCCTTCAGTGCATTTCTTAACCTGTGTAGTGATCTCGGGAGATCAGGCCGGCCCTGTGGTCTCCAATGCAGGTTATACTTTACTAAACAAAGCCAATACTCAGATCTAATATGGTATGCACCCCTTAATGTGTTATGTAATGATTCCTCTATTATTTGTAATCATTAGTCTCAACTGTGGTCCCGAACTGTGGGCAACCCGGCTACACACATTGTAGGCTTTTCTTATTCTAACATTGCTATGATAATCAAGTAAAAGTCTGTTAATTGTTTGATGGTTGAATCAGCTGTACTAAAGAGGGGGAAATGTGCAGAGAGGCTTATGACATCATGGTTGGAAACTAGAGACTCATGAAAAGTGGCAGACAGACAAAGAATTCCTCTGCAGAAGTCTGCTGCCATCTATTGCTCACTTGGTTGAACTAGGTATATTTTTGTCCTTCGCTTATATTTCAAGTAGAATCAATGCATCATTATTTCTTTTCATGGACCATGAAATTTAAGTCAATGAAAAAGAAAGAATTTAACTCTGCTCTTCTCCCTATTATGCATAAAATATCCCTTTTCCTCGTCATGCATGAAGGGATTGTTAATATATTATCAAATGAGATTGAAAAAGTACTTGGGAAATATTTGTAAAATCTCCATCTCGTGGATTTGTGTAAATGGGGGCCAGTCTGATTAGTAAAGTTGCACTTCTGATGACAAAACTCAAAAAGCACAGGGATTTTGCTGCATGAGTAATATGTTTTTGAAAGCATGCTTTGTTTAAAACACCACCTAATGGCCATTATGAGTACTGCAGGATGTACTGCAGGATCAGTCAATGAAAAGATATTGTCTATTTTGATATTTTATACCTAATTCAGCTCTACCTAGGCATTGTTTGGAATAAAAAAAAAACATAACAGACAACCCTCATCAGTAATCCTGCATGATTTTAGAGTATTTTAATATCTATATGCTTATGACAATATCAAAACATAAATTGATGATTACTGAAAATCCACAAATTAGGCATTATATTAATTTGTCCATTGTAATACACTATTGTTTCTGTAGTAACAAAAGTGGCATTAAAAATGTAACATGAGGAGATGTTTCTTTAGCGTGTTTTGTTTCCGCGTTAGTCAAATGCAGCTTTAAGGATTAAAAGATGATAACATTTTCAGGCAGAGGGCATTTTGGATTCTCTGTAATTATTACAGAGAGCTAGGAAAAAGAGAGACCAACTGTTTATATCTATTATAACATAAGGGAATAACAAGCATATTTAGGAGATGTTGCACAACATTAAATGTAACTATAAAGTTATTTTAAAAATGATATATTATAAATATATTGATAGCATTGTCAAATTGCTGTGTTGTAACAGGTAATAAACACTTTAGGACAAAGAGTAACTGGAAAATACCTTTTGTGCGTTACGCCAATCCGTTGTCGATTATTTTCCTATAAATGTGCAGAAGCATTTTATTGCTTACTTAAAATTCCTGAAACCTTCTGTTACTATTTATGTAATCATATATTCATATAACACAATTTTCAGCAGAAACAGGCAATGGAGAATGAATCTAATTTAAAAAGGAAATAATGACGGGCCAAATGCAAAAATGCTGCAGTAATAGAATTCCGTTTTTTTTTTTTTTTTGTTTGTTTAAAAATAATAAATGAAAAATAACTGCTCCCCAGTTTTTGAAAATATGCTTCATTATATTAAAAAAAAATAGGACAGAAGCAATAGCAAACACAAAAACGAACATAATCAAATATTGTTTTTCATTATTTATTTCAGTGTAGCACAAATGACATCTTAAAACTGTGAAATATACTGTACTGTAATTTCTGAGAATTGTATTGATTAGAGACTTGGCACAAACATGCGGTAGCTGAGAAGTACAAAAAAACATTACATTTTAAGAAATATACAAACTGTCAAAGACATTTACAAGTTCTGATGTGAAATCACACAAGGAAAAACTCATTTACAGCTTGTAGAACAAGTTTTACCAATCCTGCGACACTTTTGCAAATCCTGAAACACTTGTACAAACTCAAGAACAAAACACAAAGAGTACGCACAATACACAAGAAATGTGTGTTGCTGACCACCTGTGTCGATCAACCTGTTTCCATTCACTGCTATTCATTGAGGAATATCTCACGAATGCCCCATACAAAACCTGAATTTCTGAGAGTGGATGTTCTCCTCTATGTAGAAATCATCTGGTTTAATTTTTTTAATCAAAGTTTATTAAAGTTTTTCATTATAACAAGATGTCAAGGAGCTTACATCATGTACACAACATGGAAAACAATCACATTATTTACATTTAAGACAAGTATTACAGTTCTTCGTTATATCATGGACTCTATTCACTCTACTCCAGGAAACAGCTTGATTGGCATAAGTGGCCAGCAACATGCACTTCCTATGTATTGTACCTACCCTTTCCGTTTTGTTCTCAAGTTTATAAAGGTGTTTCAGGACTGGTCAAAGTGTTTTGGAACTGGTAAAAGTATTCTACAAGTTGTTTTTAAATTAGTTTTTTCTTTTGTAAATTTGTATCGGAACTTTATATTCAAAATATATATTTGTTTCTTAAAATGTCATTTTGTTTGCACTTCACGACCACCGTGCAAGCATTTTATGCCTGCAAACATCCAGAAGAACATTTTGTCACTTGTTCTACTCTATAAAAGTTGTTATAGTGATTTTTACTATTCACACAACACTGTTTTAACGTTTTCCAAAAATAATTGTCCTGCAGCTTTAAGATTTCTTTGTCTATTTATTGTTCTCATGAAAAACCATGTTGGCCATCATCACAAATGCATTCAGTAGATTGTCCTTTTGTGTTAATGTAATGTCTTATGCATTATTGATCATATCTGTTCTTGCAGTGAACTCTCAAAGTGAGAATTACGCCGCTACAAAGCAACGCTTAATGTACAGTACAGTTATGACCTGCATGAATTTACTTGACGAATATAAACATCAGTGCCTGAATAGCTGTTAGTGAATTCAGAGACCTAATTTGTAATGAAAATATGTGTTCAAGTGTGTGTTTATTTTCTTTCATGTATAAACATTATGTATAATATATATATATAAGCAATAAAGATTTACATTTAGCGAGAAAAAAAAATCTCAGTTTCAAACTCTGGATCACATTTGAATTGCTGCTTAATAGAACTCCACCCAGAAACACATTCATTATGTTTACATTATACTTGTGATGGGCTTTCTGGTTCTGATGCTTATATCTTGGTTAAAGCCGTACTTTTTCCATGAGAAGTAAGTGTTTGCCTGTACCTACTTAGTCTCCTGAAGCCATAGTTCGCAAAGAGCTTACAGAGCATGTACAGGATCTTGTTATCGAAAGGTCAGGTACATCAATCAGGAGAGGGAAACAAAAGAATTTCCAACACAATAGATGTACCACGGAACACAAGTGGAGGAAAAGGAGCACCACGGTGACATTACCAAAAATAGGAAGTCCCTTAATAATAGATGAAAGACATGATGAAAACCTATCAAGGAGACCTACAGCAACATTAAACGAACTGCTGACAAATACTGGTCACTCCCTGCATGTGAGAACAATCTTTTGTATTCTTCACATGACTGGGCTGTAGGATAGGGAGCCAAGAGAGAAGCCTTTTCTCATATAGGAAAAAAAGAAAAACAAAAGTCTCCCTAAATAACCCATGTGGCAAAATGTGACATGCTCTGCTGACACCAAGATAGAACTTTTTGAGCATAATTCCAAAAGATATGTGTGGCGGCGCGGGCGTGGCTGAGCGCCACCTAGTGGTGAGAGGAGAATCAGGGAGGTAAGTGGCAAGTGGCAACACCTGTGGTCATTAACACATCCCTATTTATATCTTGCAGTGAGCGGCGATGGAGCAGACGCCCTGGAGCAGAAATGCTGATGGTTGTCTACGTGTCTCTGTGTATGTGTATGTCGATGATTGTTTGGAGCTGAAAAGCCTGAATAAAATTCATATTTCGTCATACTTCCCTGTCTGTGAAGATCTGTCCATGTTGTCCCTATCCAGGGACCACCACAATATGTTTGGCACAAAAACAAGGCAGCTTATCACCCAAACAACACCAGACCCACAGTGAAGCATGGTGGTGGCAGCACAATGCTGTGAGGCTGCTTCTCTTCACTTGAGACTGAGGCTCTAGTCAAGATAGGAGCGATCATGGATCTATTTTGGGACAAAACTTGCAGGCTTCTGTTAGACAGCTAAAGTGGAAGAAATTTCCTTTACAACATTCGGAGGATCCGCCCCTTCCTTACGACCTACTCTACTCAGCTCCTGGTCCAAGCAATGGTCCTATCTCATTTGGACTACTGCAATTCTCTCCTTGCTGGTCTTCCAGCAGCTGTGATCAGATCCCTGCAGCTCATCCAGAATGCTGCAGCCTGACTGGTCCACAACCTTCCCCATTCCTCCCACGTTACCCCTCTTCTTGCGGACCTTCACTGGCTGCCTATTGCAGCTTGCATCAAATTTAAGACATTGGTGCTAGCATACCAGGCAGTTAAGGGGTTAGGTCCAGCATATCTCCAGAGACTTGCCCATCTTTATTTGCCAACCCGTTCCCTTCGTTCTGCTGCTTTTGGCCATCTGGCCCGTCCTCCTCTGCGCTGCTGTCCAGCCCGCTCAAGACTGCTATCTTTTCTGGCTCCTCATTGGTGGACTGATCTTCCCATTGAGGACAAAACTGCCGTACAGTTTTCTGTACAGTTTGTTTGAACAAATTAAAGTTCAGTGGGTCGTTGTTGTTGAAGTATTAATTTAAAAAAACCTAACCCTACAGAAGTATTACATTTTCATCCATTTACACTGCTCTGGTACCATGGGGTCTATGTGACCACAGCCATCATTCTTTTCATATAATCATTATTTTTCGATGATGCCATGATAACAGAGATTGTGACATGAACCAACCAAAAAATTATAAATGTGAAAACCGGTTACACAAGCAATGCTGGATTTTTGTACCAAAAATCCACCCCCCAGAGGCACCCGCACCAGCCGCAAGCACCACATAGCATCATCCAGGACAACACAAGAGGTGCTATATTTGTCCAAGATCAAGTGACAAGAAAACCAAATTAGTTGTGCAACCAATACCAACAGGAACATTTTTGCCTACAGCAGGGTGAAATAAGCGGAAACTCACACATGAAGCGTTGTGCAATATTATTTGGATTTTATAACACATTGTCAAACCATATTATTTCAAGGAAAACAAAATATTGTAATAAAGTGGTGTTATTCTGGTCATATAGCATGTTTTTCACCATGGGGTCAAACTGATCTCAAGGTACCAAGAATGTGACTTTTTTCATAGTACCAGAGCAGGGTCAAAGATATGGATTAGACATTAATTACTTTAGACATAAAAAGATGAATTATTTTGTACCTTTGACAGGTGTCTGAGAAGACATGACAGCTAGCAATATTTCTATTTCTTCTGGATTATCGTTCTCTTTTAAAAAAAAATCCACCTACACAATACAATGAAAACAGACAATTTTCTAACTTGCCATGTGACTGCCACATGAATAAAGGTACAAACTAGAATGCATGAATGAATCACTTATCTGTCTTATTCACAATAACTGTACAGCAGTATACTCTAATCTTATTTCTACAAAACATATGCTCTCAATGGCAGAATATCTTATCATTTAGTATCATTATTAAGCTAGTAAAAACACTTAGTAGCCATGTTTTTACTGGTTCTAACTTTGGATTTGTATCAGCTGGATGTATTAAATAATGTTGAGCACACTCTAACTGGGACAAATATGTGCATCTTAATTTTTATAAATTGAACTTTTGCGCTATTAGGTGATCAGTAGTTTGCAACCATAGAGATAAAATTCAATCTGCTTTTAAAGATCATAAAGTTTCCTATCAATTATTGTTCACATTAGGAGTCATTAAGTCATGCATTTTGTTTCTCTTTGACTTTTTCTCCCGCAAAAAAAGATCTTTGTAATATTATATTTCATTAGAGATTCCAAATCATTCTTCTCTGATCTTGAGGTCCTCAAGTTCCAGTAAGCATGTCAATGTACAGTGTATCTAAAATGTAAAAGTTAAAATAAATGCACTTAATTTTGTAATTATTAATTGTAATTACAACACATCCTCTACATGTTCACCTGTATGCTCTATGATCTTAAACTTCATCCTCCAGGGGACCTCTAGCAACCTTCCAAACTCTCATGGATGTCATCCTCCACCACAGCCAGTTCACACTGATTATCTTTGTCATTAACTTGTCTACATGGCCAGACCACCTACACTGCCTGAGAGATTTCCTGGGTTACCAGATAGACTGGGAGTTACTGAAGCCACAAAGAGAAAGGTTTTGAGGCTGTCAAAGCAACCCCCTGGGCCACAACAAAGTGACAGGTACCTTCTTTCTTAGGGTTGGCAGGATATTACTGTAAATTTGTTCCCAATTTATCTTCCCTAGCATCTCCCCTCTCTGACCTAATGAGGAAGAGACAGCCAGACTGTGTACGGAGTAAGGAAAGTAGGAAACTGACCCCCAAGAAAGGTGCTACACAGTCCTGAAGCAAGAAGACCTGGCTATTAAATGGGCTCAGTTTCTCCCTGGTGGGCAGATACTTTATCTTGGTCTCTAATCATGGATGGTCAATGCTATGGATGCCAATGCTTACCTAACGTGTTGATTTCTTTCATTACACAACTTCTTGTTTCAGGTCTAACATAGGGCAGGGTTCCAGCATGGCAATGCAGATGGCCTCTCTAAAAGATACGGCCACTGGGCTTGCACTCCAAGGAGGGTAGGCCCAGTGCTGAAGGGAGGTACTGTGATGGGAGCCCTGTTATCCATTTACCCAAAAAGCCCAATGCTCCTTCAGCTACTACCTCCAGGGCACTGTTCCAGGGCACATCCACATTGTTATGGACAGCAACAGTGCACATGGCTATATGGGGGGGTTAAGACAACCAGGAAAAGCTGCGGGGATTAAGTTTTGCCACTGCTCACCCTCTCCGAGATCAGAGGAGAATACAAAAGGGCACCGTCAACAGGCAACATCAGTTGTGTTGTATCATGAAGGCTAAGCCCATGGTTTCTTTTGCTTTGTTTCCAGACAGCTACCATGATGACATACTCCCACTGAAAACTTCACTGGCTAGATCCCTTTATTTTCCACTACCAGGAAGAACTTCAGATGTCCTGCCTGCCTGTGTCCTGCAGCCTGACACTCACAGGAACCGACCATGTCCCTGTGTGAGGCCACCTGCACAGCTCCCCCTTCAACCTACCTGCACTCTCTGCTCCTTTTCCACCGTCTTCTCATAAAAAAGTAAATAAAACAGCACTTTAACCTACCAATCAAGTGACCAGACACATTAGCTAATAATTACTCAGTAATAAATATAATTATAAATATATATTATACCTTCGATAATTGTTGTGATTTTGTATGGTTTTAGATCTTTTTCACCAAAGATCTTACACTTTGACCTTGGGGGGCCATTTGGGTTTTCTGCATGAAGAAAACTGCCTTTTTAAAACAAAAACTACAACTTTATATATATATATTTAATATATATTATTACTGGGGTTAGGGTTACAGTTGCCTCTCGGCCAAAGTCAGCTGGGATTGGCTCCAGCTTCCCCCTGCAACCCTGAACGGGATTAGGATGTGAGTGAGTGAGTGAGTGAGTGAGTGAGTGAGTGAGTGAGTGAGTGAG
>JAQLOM010175521.1:0-10939 GCA_030068315.1 Chrysichthys thysi | reverse complement strand
ACACACACACACACACACACACACACACACACACACACACACACACACACACACACACACACACACACAGAGCTCAAGGACATACACTCATTGTTTACTTCCTTACAACCACCTGCACACCCGCTCATTTATATAGTTATTTTAATAATCCAATCATGGCAGCAGCACAGTGCAAAATCCTGCAAATACAGGTCAAATGTTTCAGTTACTGCTCACATCAAACATCAGACTATGGAAAAAGTGTGATTCAATTAAATTCAATGTATGATTAATAATAGTTTTCTTTGTTTGGCACTTTTAACCATGAAGATCACAAAGCAGCTTTATTGATTCGTGGAATGCTGAAATAAATATGTCTAAAGTTCACAGTAACAATGTTGTGCACATACAACAGGTAAAATAAAAAATAAGTAAAGTGTCAGTGTAATTTTCAAGTAGTGAAAAAGGGAGTAAACAAGTAAAGAAGTAGAACACAAAAGGCAATGTCGCCTACACAATGTTTAGGTGGATGCATGTGCACGCAGGAGACAGCAGTACTAAAATCCTTAATGGATTTATTAAACACTAGGCAGAAGTACAGAAATGTCAGGGTAGCTCAAAACCCAAAGACAGGAACTGTTCAAACACAATGTTCAAACACGATGCAAACAGGTTAAATGTCGGCAATTACAGAAACTATGGAAACAGAAACAAGGTCAGGCAATGAGGGAACAAACACGTAAGAATATGGCTTAGCAATAGAGCACCCGTCAGGAAACTGATGCTTCATGGGGGATGATTCCTTAAGTGAGTACATGAACAGCATCCGTCATCAGTTCTAATGGGCAATAACAGTGTGTTGTCCTGCTCTGCCCAGTCTCTGTGAATGTAGCAGACATTAACTTTGTAGCAGGCTCTGTGAATGTAGCAGACATTAACTTTGTAGCAGGCTCTGTGAATGTAGCATGCATCAAGCTGTAGTAGTCTTTGTGAAGGCAGCAGACTCTGTGAAGGCAGAAGGCTCTGTGAATGACGTAGGCTCTGTGACTGATGCGGGCTTGGCTGTTTGAACAGGCTGAGCAGGCTTGGGACTTTTAGCAGACTTCAGAACTTTGGAGGGCTGGAGAACTTGAGCAGACTTCAAGTCTTCCTTCATTTCTGATGGTGTCTCTGACTTGGATAGAGGCATTAACTTGGACTTGGCTTTTGGTCTGGATTCAAGTTCACACTTGGACTTGGCCTCAGGCTCAGTTTCAGGCTCAGGTTCAGAATTGGAATCTGGTTCAGACGAGCATTTATACTCAGGTTCAGGCTTAAACATGAATTTAGGCTTGGACAAGGATTCAAGCTTGGATTTGGATGCATGCTTTCTCTTTTTCTTTCTCTTAATTACCGTAGAAGGCTCTGGAGCAGTCGTCTCCTTTTTGGATACTGGACGGGGCTCTGGAATGGTTGCCTCCTTCTTGGCCACTGGAGGGGGCTCTGGAGCTATGGCTCACTTACTGAAGGTGCCTAATTGAGTCCCACACATCTGAAATGGAACCACTGGATTGCAGTTTTTGTTATCATTAACCACCATTTGTTCCTATTCTTCAGGCCTTCTGCAGTGGCTGTTTTCTTAGCATTCTTTTGCGACATGGCTGTAACTTAGTTAAAGGCATAGCATTCTGCATTGTGGGTGCTCCTCGGGTATAGTAACAAGCCACGAGTTTAGGAAGAGTAACCTTAAGGAAAAGGTGCCTTTGTCAGAAGAGTCACCCAGAAGTTCATATCACAACACAGTCTTTCTGTGTCAACACTACAATGTCACAAATCTCTGACCCAGTCACAAGCATCTGTATTTGTGCTTAGCTGTAGTATGTGTGCATCCCCTTCAAATTTAACTTCCTTTCAGTAAGCAAGAGATAAACGTTGCAGTCATCTGCACAGGCCTGCAGGAAGGAGTTGTTGTGGTACCAGACAGGGGATTTATGTTGCTGTCTCACTTGAGATTTGATTGCAGCAGCCCGTGTCTCTATTACCACTATCATGTGTGGAGGCCCTTACAGTGCTGGTGCACGACAGACGGTTTGTGTACATCATCTCCTGGGTCACAAAGATGCAGAAGGTGCAGCTGGCATTACATGTGGCTTAACGGGGTCTGGATAATGGAGGTAGTAGTCCTCTATTCCAGAAAGATGAACAGTTGTCCTGTGAATGTGCAAAATCTGGAGTGAGGTGACAGGTCTAAAAGTGTGTGCCCACACAGACCTCTGCAGCTTATATAAGTCTGTATCTTGTATACTGTATTGCTCTCTCTATTGATGCTCTTGTAAAATACCTTCTTCTTCACTGCACCAGAGGAGAAATTCATCTTTAGTCCTGCTTGGACCTTGTCCACACTAGTGGGCATCATCTAGTAGGATGGAACATAACGGACTGTCTTGGTCCCCTGTATCCACACTGCTGCTTCAAGTTAAAACAGGAAAACCCTAAAATGTGTGCAAGACTGCTATGACTGTTCATGCATTTTCAGTATGCATAATCAGCTTGGCCACTGGAACTGAGGCTCACCCCTGCCTTGAGTAGAGATTGATAGAAGCATAGAGAGTGCAAACCCTTGATGTATATAACATTGAAATAAGTATAAAATGAATTAAAAAAAAAACCCTATCAAAATAGCCTTCACATTTAAACTAATGAAAAGTACAAAAATAGTCCAAAATAGTGCAGAAACAATAGCAATAGTGTTTTGCCTGGAAAGCACACTTAATGAAAGTAAACAACTTAAGCAAAATGTGGAGTAAGTGAAATATAAACTGTAATGACTTGTGTTTGTACGAATCAAGCCTGCTAATTTCCTGGAAGGTGCACTCTTTTGCTTCCATGTTCATCTTCTCTCAGTAAGGACTCTTCAACCTGATCTTTGCATGATCCATTTGTGTCTTTTTCTCTGTGGAAAATTGGTGTATCTTAAAATTATTTACCCAGTTTCTACTCTCAGACCAGTCAATCACTCAGTGTTTTATTGTTTTTGGTGCCATTCTGTGAAAATCCCTGGAGATCAGTGACTACTCTTAACCTATATACCGTATGCATTATTTTATACATTGCACTGCTGCCACATGATTGGCTGATTGGATAACTGCAAAAATGAGCAGGTGTACAGGTGTTTGTATTAAAGTGGAAACACATAAGACTGGCGGGCAGTGAGTATGTGCAGTAGCTATTAAATAGATAACAATATGAATGGAAATTACACAAAAATTGCAACATATGAAAAATACAATATAACAATAATTATAAAAATAATGTATACAAATATTAGTCATAAATATGAGGGAGAATCAAAAAGTAAAGGCAGTTTTGTTTTGTTTTTTTTAATTACGGGATAACCTGGAGAGCAAAAGTCAAAGTATGGAATGGAGAGCTCTGTGTTCTCCAGTGAAGAAGAAATTCAAAAGTCAGCCATCCCCCAAGAAAATCATGTCAACATTCTTTTGGGACAAGAAGGGGCCTATTCTCACACATATCCAAGTGCATGGGTAGTAAACATTGCAAATTACTGTGCATTGCCGCAAAATTAACTTAAACCTGTATTTTGTGGCAAAAGAAGAGGAATGCTGCCCAAAAACAGTCTTGCTGCACTATGACAATGCGTGTCCTCATAAAGCAGCAGTGACAATAGAGACAGTGCAGGGGCTTGGATTTGAATATCTTCCAGATCCTCCCTTACAGCTTTGGTGGCAAGTGATTATCACATCTTTGGTCCACTGAATAAACTGAAAAAAAAAAGAAAAAAAAACAACGATTAGACTGGCGACGTACATTTTCTTCACAATCACAGAAGTAAACAAAGCAGCACTCACCTGGCTCTGGGAGCAGACAAAAAAACTTCTTCTCCACAGGAATACAGTAGATATAGTTGAACTATACAACAAATGCATCCTCTTGCATGGGGACTATGTGGAGGAATGATATTTCTCACAGTTGCTTCTCTTTATTAAAGCCATTAAATGCATTTTGCCTTTACTTTTGATTCTCCTCTAAAATCACATAATATAATCAAAAATTTGTGAATTTATTAATTGCCAAATTAAATGTCTGAAAACTATTTGTATCTTCTTATTTAACAGGCAAACCAACAAAGAACAACATTCAACTTGCAGTGTGTGCACAAGAGATGAAGTGAGTGGGAATACGTGAAATGTTGGTGAGTGGGAATGAAAATCACTAAAAAATCCTTACCAATGAATTTTCTAATTGTCAGATTGTCTGTATGAAAAATCTTTGTGTCTTTGTATAGAACAGTTTGGCGGTAAACATTCAGAGTTGGGTATGGCCTTAAATCCATGTGAAAATCCAAGGTGTGTAAACAACAGCTCTTAACGTTAAAATGAAGGGAAGGCCCCGGCCGTGGCGTGGCGGGCTAGGGCACCATACTACAAATCCGGGGACCCAGGTTCGATTCCGGCCTGCGGTCATTTCCTGATGCCTCCCTGTCTCTCTCTCCCACTCACTTTCTGTCAAAATCTCTACTGTCCTATCCAAAAATAAAGGCAAAAAGGCCAAAAAAATATCTTTAAAAAAAAATGAAGGGAAAAAAACACAAAGATGGACAGACAGTGGACAGAGCTGACTTTGAAAAGACTTTTGAAGGTGTGTAGTTCTCAGGGGAGCTTCCCAGGGGGTAGATCCTTTCAAAAAGTCCCTATAACCGTTGGGTCCAAAAGCACCTATTATGTATTTTGGGTAATTTCATTTCCACAATTCATTCATTTCACCATTTTGTATTCGTCTGTTCATGTTTGTGTCTTAATTGTGTTGTAGTGTAGAAATAAATATTTGTCACTTTGTTTACTTTCTCACAATTTTCTGTCTCAATTTTGCTAGCTTCTGTTACCTGTGCTTTCAAATGAATTCATGTTCTCTCTTAGTTACCATGGGGCTCCTTTTAAATGCACAGTAAGAGGATTTTTGCTACAGTTTTAGTAAAGACACCTATCTGATAATGTATGCTGGATGAAATTGTTTCAAAGTAGGTTATGTAATAATTCTGTATTATGTAATTAATGGCTTCTTTAAACCAGAGCTAATGAAATCCCTATTTGTATGCAGTAGCATTAAGGTTTCCTTTTATTGTAACTAAGGGACAAAATCTGTTCCAGTTTTCCACAAAACAAGGTCCATAAAAATATTGTTTGCCAAGGTTGGTTTGGAAGCACTAAAGTGGTCTACAGAGATTCCTGACCGCAACCTCATTGAACACCTATGGGATGAACTGAATTGCTGACTGGACCTGAGGACTTCACCCTAAATCTTGTCCAACCTCACTAATGCTCTTGTGGCAAAAAGGGCAAATCCTCAAAGCCAAAGAAAAAAAGAAAACAAATGGCAGCAAAGTTACCATTTCATCACTGCTTTTTACAGTTAAATGACTACTATGTAGGCAGCACAGTGGTCTAGTGGTTAGCTCGGTTCGATCCCTGGGGTCTACCTGGATGTCTTTCTGTGTGGAGTTTGCACGTTCTCCCTGTGTATGCTTGGGTTTCCTCCAGGTACTCTGGTTACCTCCTACAGTCCAAAAATATGCACAGAGGGGATTAGGCTAATTGGCTACTCTAAATTGCCAGTAGGTGTGAATGGTTGTCAGTCTCTGTGAGTTGGCCCAGCGGTGGATTGGCCTCCTGGCCAGGGTGTACCCTACCTCTCGCCTGAAGTCAGCTGGGATTGGCTCCAGCTTCCCCCTGTGACCCTGAACAGGATTTAGTGGCAGAAGATGAGTGAGTGAGTGAGTGAGTGAGTGAGTGAGTGAGTGAGTGAGTGAGTGAGTGAGTGACTATTACATACAACACTGACAGTTTCCAGATTAAAATGGCTACTGCAGTCCAAATTCAAAATATTAGATAGAGTTGTCTTTCCCTGGCTCCTACACCCCAGACTTGAAGCTTACACTAGTTGCCTGTTTGAGGACACTGATTCACTGAAGATGAGTGCAACATTACACTCTGACAATGGCAAGTGAATTTTTCTAGTCACCTTGTCTGATCAGAGTATGGTGCACCCAGTACTGCCCCTCATACTGTATACTGGCACCTTAACACAACTTTACTTAATGATGTACATTTTAGAGAGTGTTTTATTTATTTCTGAAGTCTCTTTAGAATTAAAAAGTCTTCTTTTAACACTCTGTAGCAAATAATAATAATAATAATAATAATAATAATAATAATAATAAATTAAACAACTATGCCAGAAATATACTTAACATCCAAGCAAATATGAAAAATCACAAGTGACAGAATCCAGTCAATGAACAGTCTTGAGACAGAAATGGTGGAACTTCAGGATATAGCTGAATCCACAAGAAATTACACCCATCTTGAAGCAGGTGAGTGCTGAGCTAGTTTTAATGTAAGTAACAGGTATTTGGCTTTATCACTAAACATGAAGAAATTTATTTGCTGTAACTGTTACAAAATAAATCTGAAACAAAAATAAATCTCATGTACACAAAGCACAAGCCCATTTCCAAAACTTTTGGAATGCTATAAAATGTATATGAAAACAGAATGTGATGATTTGAAAATCATGTAAACCCATATTTAATTGAAAATAGAACAAAGATAACATATTGTAGCGCCGTTTCTAGGTGTGGGCGGGGCCTCCCATGGTGCATCGGGCGCATGAGTGTAAATAGTTGTATAAATCAGCTAGATTTAAGTGTTTACTGTGTTGTTTACTCTGTTGTTCGGTTTCCACGTTCGGACATGTTGGGTTACATCATTGGGAAATATTGGGGAGTGTTTCTAGTATGTGCTACGGATCCACCATTCCTGAGACGGTGGTTCGTTTTGGTGACGTCCGGGTCATCCCGGCCAGAATGTATGTGTGCCTGCGTAGTGTGTTGTAGAGTGAGTCTGTGTTCTTCTGTGGTTATATGCTGGCATGAGCTCTTCTAAGAACTACGCCCCCTGCAGCCCAGGAGCAAATAAAGAGCCTTCTCCTAGTTGTTGCTAGGAGGTTATTCCTAAACTGAGTTGGTGTCATCTCCTGTATTGCACCTGTCACGGCGGCCAAAGCCAGCTTCACCACACTGGTGTCAGAAGTGGGATGGCGACGCTAGGGGAGATCGAGAACCTCATCGCCCGACTGGAGACCATGCAGCGACCGGAGGCCCGAGGGAACGGACAACGGCGGAGCCTCACCGCCCGACTGGATGTCCGATGGATCGACCGATGGCGCCCCGTGACTTGAGAGGGAGCTGTGGATGGAGAGAGCGCCCTGAGAGGACTGCAGACAGGGGCACGCGCCCCGCTGAGTTCGCTTCGGCTCCCGGCATACAGAGGGGATAGGCTGCCGGATGCCTTCCTAGTCCAGGTCCGGCTCACGGCCTCAGCGCAGGACTGGTCACCAGCAGAGACGGCCGCCCGCGTCGTGCTCTCTCTGGAGGGTGACGCGCTCCAGGTGTTGGGAGATCTGCGGCCGGACGAGCAGCAGGACTGGGCGGAGCTTCGGAACGCCCTGCAGCGCAGGTTCGGCGAGCACCTGCCCCGAGAAGATGCCTGCGAGGAGCTCACCCGCTGGCAGCGACACGGCCGAGAGAAGCTGGGGGCCTTCGCAGCTGATCTGCGGCGCCTGGCGCGGCAATGCTACCCAGACTTCACCGCCGAGGCGCAAGAGGAGCTGGCGCTGCACGCTTTTTTGTGAGAGTTACGCCTGCAGCGGCTGCGGGAACACGTGTGGCTGGCCGTGCCAGGGTTGCTCGCCCTGGCATTGCGCGAGGCGGAGCATGCCGAACCAAACCTGGGAGGTGCAGGCGCGCCCGCACAGCACCACGACAAGGTGCATCGCCTGTTTGAGGATGAGGACGGCAAAAGAGCCTCCTGGGTGCAGGGAGGCCCGCAGCGACAGGTGCGCGACCCCTACCACGGCGGGGTGTGGGACGCTGAAAGAACCTGTCGGGTGCAGGGAGGCCTGCAGCGACAGCCACGGAGGCGTACCCGAGGGGCTGATCGTTGTTTCCGTTGCGGACAGCCGGGACAGCTGGCACGCCACTGCCCTGCTCCGACGCCGAAAGACCCCGTACCCCAGCAGCTGTTAAACTGGGACGGGGAGGCGTGACGGGGAACCCGCCTCCCTCTGCCAGCAACACAGCCCTGGTTGAGAAGTACTCACGAGTGGGCCGTGTGGGTCCCCGAGGTGGATTATACCTGGACTGTAGACTTCGTACAGTACAATGCCAAGCACTGGTGGATACGGGCGCTACGATTTCATCGATCCGGCATGGTTTATTAACCAATCGGGACATTATACGCCCCTCTGGTGCAGCCAGTGGTGCGGTACGCATCGCCACGGTGACGGGAGAGACTCTACGGATGTCTGGGAATAGAACTGTGCAGGTGACCGTGGGAGGATACACCGACACACACGAGTTCCTAATTGGGGACATCTAGGACTCTTGCATTTTCGGGTTGGACTTATTGGAAAGGTGGGGCACGGTGGTGGACCTTGCAAGTGGGAAGATGCGCATGGACTTTGGGGAAGTGAGTCTGGGTGGTCGGGGCCCGTCTCAGCTTCCACGTTCCCTTTCCCCCCGGGCCTGCGTAGCCGGTGCGACACAGGCAAATCGTGAGGCCATAGATGACCTGTTTGTGCGCAGTTGTGTCGGGTTGGATCATGTGCAAAAACAAGGACTCTGCATGCTACTAGACAGTTTCGCGGATATCTTCGCAGTAGACGAACACGACTGCACACATACCGATCTGGTCCAACACCACATAGACACGGGGAGTGCACTACCCATCCGCATGCGCCCCCAGCGGTTGCTGCTAGCCAAGCGGGTGGCGGCGGAGGACAAACTCCGGGAGATGCTCGCGGCCGGGGTAATTGAACCGTCCGACAGCCCGTGGTCGTCGCCAGTGGTTTTGGTAAAGAAAAAGGACAATTCCTGGAGGTTTTGCGTGGATTACCGGCAATTGAACAGCGTAACGAGAAAGGACTCCTATCCGCTTCCTCGCCTTAATGAAGCATTAGACTATGTCGCTGGTTCCAGGTGGTTTAGCTCGCTGGACCTGTGCAATGGGTACTGGCAGGTGGAACTGGTGCCTGAGGCCTGGCCAAAGACAGCATTCTCCATTGGCCAAGGTCTGTGGCAATTTCGGTACATGCCGTTTGGGTTATGCAACGCGCCGGCCACGTTTGAGCGGTTGATGGAGCGAGTTTTGGGGAACATTCCGCGGACGCGCTGCATAGTCTACTTTAACGATTTACTCGTGCACGCAGCGGATTTCTCTGGTGTGCTAGCAAACTTGCGGGAGGTATTTGCTGCGATCCGACAAGCAAATCTACGGTTACACCCAAAAAAATGTCACCTGCTCCGGCGAGAGACCACCTTCTTGGGACATGTGGTCAGTGCGGCGGGGGTAGCGACAGACCCGGCGAAAGTAGCAGCAGTAAAGGACTGGCCCACGCCAAGGAGTATACGTGAACTCCGAAGTTTCTTGGGTCTGGCCTCATACTACAGGAGGTTTGTTAAGGACTTTGCCACCATCGCCAGCCCGCTGCATGAACTCATGAAAAAGGGGCGAGGGTTTACTTGGGACACTATTGCGGATCGCGCATTCATGCAGCTAATGGTTTTGCTGGCCACAGCCCCGGTGTTGGACTACCCCGACCCGACGTGCACTTTTGTGTTGGACACCGATGCCAGCAATGTAGGACTGGGTGCGGTGTTAGCGCAGACGGGGGGCCAGGAGAAGCGGGTGGCGCACTCTCCGCCGCCGAACGGAATTACTGCGTTACGCGCCGCAAGCTGCTGGCTGTGGTGGCAGCCCTCCGACACTTCCGCCCCTACCTTTACGGACAGCCGTTTCATAATTAGGACTGATCATGCCTCCCTTACGTGGTTACTGCATTTTAAGGAACCGGAAGGCCAGCTAGCACGGTGGCTGGAACAACTGCAGGACTACAAGTTCACCATTCGGCACCGAGCGGGGCGGTTACACGGCAATGCCGATGCGCTGTCACGGCGGCCGTGCCTGGGACACCACTGCCGGCACTGCCAGCAAACAGAGGAGCAGGCGCCGGCAGAGGCTGAGTGTCGGCGAGCAACTACGACGGCCCCGGAGGCGCTGCCGCAGTTCAGCGAGGAACAGATCCGAGCCGAACAGGAAGGCGACCCAGTCCTGTCACGGGTGCGGGAGTGGGTGCAGGCCGGCCAAAGGCCGGAATGGAAAGCCATCGCCAGCTGCAGTCCGGAGCTGAAGGCGCTGCACTCCCAGTGGGCCAGCCTCACGTTCCACGGAAATCTGCTGTACCGCCGCTGGAGGAGGCCGAGCGGGCGAGTTCATCTGATGCAGCTCCTGGTGCCGCGAGACTTGCGCGAGCGGGTGTTGGGAATGGTTCATGGACAAGTGGGGTGCGGGTATTTCGGAATTAGGAAGACATTGCACCGGTTGAGGGAGCATTTTTACTGCCCGAACTGCCACACCGACACCGAGCTTTCTGTCCACCGGTGTGACCTCTGCACAGCAAGGAAGGGGCCGTCACAACTGTTTCGCACACCCCTACAGGACTACCGGGTGGGGGCACCCATGGAGCGCGTGGGGGTGGACATCCTGGGCCCATTTCCGACCTCCGCTAAGGGCAATCGGTACATCTTGGTTTCTATGGATTATTTTACTAAGTGGCCGGAGGCATACGGAGTCCCCAACCAGAGTGCCAGCACGACGGCTAGAGTGCTTGTGGACGAAATGTTTTGTGTTTCAGTGACCCAGAGGAGCTGCACAGTGATCAAGGTCGCAACTTTGAGGCGGAAGTGTTTGCCGCTGTGTGTGAGCGTCTGGGCATAAAAAAACCGCGCACTACTCCGCTCCACCCGCAGAGCGACGGGCTGGTGGAACGTTTCAATCGAACACTGGCCACGCAGCTCACCATGCTCACGAGCCAGCGACAACGGGACTGGGACGAGCACCTCCCT